>RJWH01007815.1:0-36343 GCA_004363575.1 Solenodon paradoxus | reverse complement strand
GGAGGGCGGGGAGACAGGCGGAGTGGACAGAACACGCCACCCTCCTGCTCTGGACTCAGTTCCGCCTGCCCCCGCCTGTGACATGTCTTCTCTGCAAAGCCGTGTGGACGCAGCGGCACCGACAGGTGTCTCTTCGCCAGCGTCTGTTACGGCCCGCAGGCGCGGGCTCCCTCTTCCAGGTCTCCTGTTTGTTTCCAAGTTTGCCGGAGTTTTCTGTTGCTGACACGCAGTCCTGTGTCCCCAGCCTGGCGCAAGCTTTCCCGGGGGGCACTTTGCTCCCACATCTTGCGAGCTGAGAGCAGCTGTGATTCTGCGAATACTTGCGCCTGACTGGCCCCCAGTCTCGTGTCGCAGCATTTCATCAGTACGCGGCCCACGGAACTGCAGCTGTTCCCCGCTTTTCTCCCCGGACCCCACGTCGCTGTGTCTCTTCACCCGCAGACAGAATCCTTACGTCTGACAGTGCCGTCTGTCAAACCAGCGCGCGCTTAGCTGCCGGTCGGCCGTCGAGAGCCACAGACATCACCTTGCTTATCAGTCACGACCCCGGGAAAATAATCCTGATGGGACAATATTCCCCCAACAAGCACGTTACACTTACAAAGAGAAAAGTACTATTTCATTCGCGGGCACAGAACTAATGAAACAACGGCCTCCAAACGCTTCCACTCACTTTCTTCTCAAAGCCAAAGATAATTTCGGTTTGGCCTCTGAGATGCCGTTTTGCAGCGTGAGTGATTTTTTAAGGGGGTGGAAGAGCTGCGATTAGCTTTCATTTGTCTTCAGTGAGGCTCACAGCTGAATACGAATGAAATCCCTGTTTAAAAATAGCCACTTCTGAGGTTACTGTTACGTTTATTTTTGTTAATTCTGGAATTCAGAGTTTGGGTCATCAGTGTGCAGTTCATGAACTGACTTCTGCTAAACTCCAGGGGTGACGCGCTCAGAGCTCCCTCCGAGGAAGTTTCAGACTCCGAGGAAACTTTGTGATCATGATTAAAAGTGCCTTCCAATCTAAGTTCTTTTTTCTTTCTGCTTAAGCCACACAAACTGTAATGAAATGTGATTAATCAAAGACTCATGAATTGTGCCAGGAAAAGCAAATAGAAATGCATTATAAAAAATACATCTTGAAAGTAATGAAATTCACATTGAATATTACCACCTTTGGTCAAAATCCTGCTCATATCTGTTCCTAACTCGATGTGTTGCTGTTATTATATATTTTTTAATAACGAGGACACTTCAGAGAATCATGCTGACACTTGGCAGTTCTCACGGATGATTTTTAAAAGCCATTATATGTATGTGAGCTGGTGGCTCGGGCGCTAAGCCAGCTGCTGGGGTGTGGACCACGGACAGTCCAAGGACCCAAGTCTGAGACAAATACACCTGCTTCCTCCTCCTCTTCCTTCAATGCTGACGAGGTGACTAAAGGTGCCACCCAACCACATCCCCGGGGACCAGCTCTGCTCGAGCCTAAGAAACTTCGGAACGTCAGTCACACACACACGCCTTTTTAGTTTGTCCTCTTATTTGCATTGCTCTGTGATTTGGGGGGTAAAGCATCACACCGCACCCACCAGAGGAACGCCAGGGTCCCGTCTGCCCCGCCACACACGGCCTGCGTGAAGAAGTCGCCTGAATTGCGATTATTTTTTATAAAATGCCTGCCCAAGTTTTTAATAAAAACTTTAGTTTTTAAACACAATTTTAGGTTCACAGCAAAGTAAAGAGGGAGGCGCAGAGCTCTCCCTTCTGCTCCCTGCCCCCCGAGGCACCCCCGCTCTCCACAGGCCCCACGGGTGGCGCCTTCCTTACAGTGGACGCGTCCCTCAGTGGGCGTCCAGCGCTGACCGAGGCTCACTCGTGGTGCTGTATCTGCACGGATTTGGACAAGCGTTTAATGACACGTGAGCATGTGGTTGGTTCACAGGAGGTTCGCTTAGCTGGTGTGTGCAAACATGCATCATGTGTGTGCGTGTGCACTGTGCAAGCGAGTGTGCATTTGGCGGCGTGCACAGGACAGCTCCCACCCTGTCATAGACGTCTTGCAGCGCCATGGACGACGTCAGCGTGTGGCGGCACCAGTTTGGACAGGCACACTCCCATACTTGGGCATTTCTGTCATTTCTGCACCGTGCTGGTCAGTCACCCCATGAGACTATAGACTTGCCCTCGAGCTTTGTCAAAGCCTCAGGGTCCCTCCTGCTGTGACGCAGGGAATATGCCTGGTCGCTGGCGCCCCTGTGACCCCTCCAAGAGGTTGAGTGGCCACTGCAGCTTCAACAAAAGAACACCTGGTCCGATGTCACTCTGTCACGGGCCGGCTGCGAGGAGTGCTGTCCCTTCTGATGGCCGTCTTTCGAGGTCAGTGTGAAAGGACGGTTGTCCACACCTCAGCTGGTGGCTCCCGTGTTTCTTCCCCTTCCTGCTGGTAGGCCTGTCATCTCTTCCCGTGCACAAGCAATGACATCATGACATGTTTGTCGGTGACAGTCACGCATTTCCTCTCTCCGCCCCGTGTCCCCGTGTCCCCGTGTCCCCGCTACTCTGCACTTCACCTGCAAAGCACACAGGAGATATCCTTGTGACACCTGCCAGGTACGCTGCTGGCATCCCTGCTGGGAACACTGGCAGATGTGAATGACAGTGTTCATTTGACCTTCACTGTCTGCTCCTCCTGCTTATGTGGATCCCAGTTTCGGTGGCTCCGTCTCCAGTCTCGCTAAAGAACTTCCACTAGCTCATCCTGAGAGGCAGGTCTCCTGGCTGCAGGGCTGCCTCCGTTTATGCTTATCCGAGAAAGCCTTTCTTTCTCCACTTTTGAAGGCCGATCGTGCCGCGCATGGCACGCTGGATCGGAGGGATGTGTGTCGGACGCTGCGGGGTGGACTTTCCCTGCGCCCCTGCGGTCCACGCGCCCCGCTCTCGCTCGCTGGGATCCTGAGAACTGGGAGCAATCATGCCTCTTCCTCTCTGAGTGGGGTCTCTCTTCTCTACTCCTCCCAGAGCTTTCGTCTCTGCGATTTTCTGCACTTGGAAGACGGCGCGCCGAGCGTCGATTACCGGCCTGTCTCCAGCTTGGCCTCCTTGAGCTTCCTGGGTCTGTGGCTTCATGTCTGGCATCACCTGAGAAACGACTCTCCAAATGCTCCTCCTGCTCCTTTCTCGGCTCCCGTGATGGCCCCCGGCCCACAGCTGCCCTTTGGAGCTGCCCGCAGCCTCGGGCACACTCTGTCAGCTTTGCTCTCTGTCTCCATGTCCAGTCTGCCTGAAAGCCCGTTGCAGACATTTCTGTACACAGTCCCAATTGCTGGTATTTCTTTTTGGTTCTTTCTCGTGATTTCTGCCTCTCGACTCACATGGTCCTCCCATGCCTGCCGCTGTACCTTTTTCTAGCAAGGCCCTGAGCAAAGTGACCGCAATGGCTGTGAATCCCGGCTCCGGTGGTGGGACATCCCTGTGCGGCCGGTTCGGATGTTTGACTGGCTGTCAAGTTGTGCTTCTGCCTTTGGCTGCACCTCAGATTTTTCTTGCAGTGGACAGGATGCGCTGGGGTAAGAGGAGCTGAAACCGGTCTTCAGTGGTGTGGGGGCGGTGCGGGCGGCTGGAGGGGGTGCAGCCCCCGAGCACGTCCCATCCTTGGGGTGCCTGC
The DNA here is from genome assembly GCA_004363575.1 of Solenodon paradoxus. NCBI lineage: Eukaryota > Metazoa > Chordata > Mammalia > Eulipotyphla > Solenodontidae > Solenodon > Solenodon paradoxus. The sequence continues at coordinate 32,685 of RJWH01007815.1, read as the reverse complement.
ACCCTGGCTTGGAGCGTCTCGGTGTCTCTGAGGAGCTCCTCGTGGCTGATGGGGCAGATGCGGCAGAGCGCTGGGTGCCCCCAGGTCTGCAGGCTCTGATGCCACCCCCGAGGCCAGCAGCTGTCGCCAGCGTCTCTGAGGAACAGGCTGAGGAACGAACATGTCCCCTCCTCTCCTCTGCAGAAGCCCGAGGAGCTTTTTCAGAATTTACTGTGGGGACTTGGCCCCTTACTGGGTCCCCTGGAATTGCTAACTCTGCCCGGATGGACCTGTGTCCCCACAGTTAGGTCTGTGTTCCTGCGGTAATGGCTGCAGGGTTTCCAGTCTGGCGTCTCTGCCCCCGGAGGCCGGACTCTTGGAGTCCGTCCGTCCGTCCGTCTGTCCATCTCTCCAACTGGGGCAGCGGTTCCCCCTGCGTCTGACCCTCTCTTCTCCATTCGAGGAGGGTTGTTGACTTTGCCCCATTTTCACTCATTGTTGGGACTGAGTGGGGTCTTCTGCGCCCCTCCCACAGGGAAGCAGAGGTGGCCCCACGTCCTGGGAGTCCGAAGTGCAGCCACATGTCCTGCTTGCTCATCTGGCCGCCGTCCACGTGGGACGAGCTGACGCAGTGGCAGGGCACACGGGAGGGCAGCCCTGTGCCAGGCCCTGCTTATCTGGGGAGCCTGCCCTGGGCGCCCACTCACTGCGCCCAACCCTGGGACCAGGATCCGGGTCAGGCCAACGCCTTCTGTCCTGTCGCTGCTAAAGCCGCCCTGGGGTCTCGCTCCGCCCTGGGGCAGCGGAGCCACACGGAGGCGGGCAGGCGTGGACTTTCCCAGTGGCTCCTGTGCATCGGGACGCGGGCAACATCGTCAGTGGGACTGGGCTGCGCCTCCCGAGCTGTCTGTCTCCAGCTACTCAAAGCAAGTGACCCTCGGTGTGTGTCCTCGTCGCCGGCACAGCGGGCTGGTGTCCCCGCCGCTGAGAATCTGTAGGACTGAGGAGCCTGGCGGGAACTGCCCCTTGGGGGGAACGTCTGTGCTCGGGGCTGTGGCCACCGCGTCACGCCCAGGGGACTGGACGTCGGGCAGGCACGGCGTTGCCTCCTCTGGGGCGGCCGGCGCAGAGGCACACGCCCGCGGCCAGCACGCCATGTCCCGCCGCTGCCAGCACCAGGGCCCCTCCTGCCTGGCGGGGCGCCTTTACCGTCAGTTTTTTCAACCGGACTTTCATTTCCATTTGAAGATTTTCTAAAGCCACTGTCTCCTTGTCATAAGACGGTCTGAAACACTGAGTCCTCTGCCCCTTGTGGCCTGTTTCCCCAACGACCTCTGCAAACCACGCAGCGTCCGGCCCGCTCACACCGGTCATCTTGGCTCTCCATCCTGCTCCCCGTCCGCAGCTCGAAGTGCTCTGTCCCACGTCTCTGCGCACAGACTGTGGAAGACATCCAGCTGGAAGTGCTCCCCTCGCACAGCCGTGGCGGGTCTGCTGTGATGCCAGCGAGGCGCCTTCCTGGTGGCGTCAGGCCAGCCCAGTTCGCGGAGTCGCAGGGACTTGCCTGAGCCTGACGTTCCGCTGCATCTACTCACGGATGAAAACCGAGCTTGAACGGTGAGAAGACACCTGCCGGCATCCCTCCAACCAGAAATGCCGTAAAACAGCGGCCGTCTCGCGTTCTCTGGAGAGAACAGCCCCGTCAGTTCCTCGGCCCCTGCTCGAGAGGCCGCAGCGGCGTCGGTCCCGTGGGGGGACAGCGGGGTCCCTGAGCCCTGAGCCGGCCCCGCGGCCTCAGAGGAGCACGCGCTTGGCAGCAGCGCCTCCTTCACGGAGCCGCAAGCCCTGGGTTCCCCGCGCCACCTCCCAGCCACGGGCTATGGCCAGCGGACGTCTGGTCACCAGCCTGACGTGCTGGTCCTGATGGCAAGGGAAGGGCGCCACACCTGCTCCTACAGCCTGAGCTGGACAAGAGTGTTCGGGTCTGCGGGCGAGGGGCACGGGGCGCGTGGACATTCCCGAGCTGCCGTGGGGCCCCGAAGGCAGACGGCACCGGAGCCGACGACACGGCGCAGGTCTGGTGCGGCCGGTGTGCGTGGAGTCCGCCCCGCGGTTTCCGCGGCCGACGTGGAGGACGCGGGCACACTGACAGGCAGAGCAGGCAGGGCAGGAAGGGGCGAGGGACTGCTGCACAGAACAGCCGAGTGACCGCGCTGGTGGGAGAAGCCCAGGCACCTGCTGGGGCACAGGCGACAGGTGAGAAGGCCAGTCTGGAGGGTCGGGAAGACAGGTGCTCGGAGCCCCGGGCCAGCAGCTGCAGCGACATGGACAGCAGCAGCCTCTCCGACACTGAGTGGGCGCGCGTGGCGGAGACGGGGCCGCCCTCCCGCCAGGCCCCCTTCCCGCCGTCTCAGACGCGCCGTGTGCGCCTGTGAGCTGGCGGGCACGGTGATGGCCGCTTTCGTCCTCGGACCCTCCCTGACTGTAAGCAAGACAGGCCAGAGCACCCTCTGGGCGGAGTCATGTTGCTCTCGACTCGTGGATGCTCGGGGTGACCGCAGAGCGCCCGGCGGTAAATTGCGCCAACCTCTCCTGCTCGCGGACGGGAGGAAGGCTAAGTGTGCTTGGACGGTGACTCAGGGAGGCTGATCTTCCACGCCTTTTTCATCCAAATCCTGCAGACCCCATGAACATAAGCGGCACTTTCCTAAGGGACCACGAGCACATCTCTGACACAGACACGCAGCAGCCCCGTGACACCCGCGCCCGTCGACACCCACGCCCGTCCCTCCCTCCCCGGTGCGTCCAGCACTCAGCAGCCCCTCGTGGATGTGCGGGGAAGGGCCGAGTGAGGGCGCACGTGGTGACCCATGTCGAGTGACGGGGACCACGGCTCTGACGGAACACCTGGGTCCTGCCGTTCGAAAGCATCGTCTCACTTCTGCCCCACCCATCCCTCCACCAACCTGTTCCGTGACGAGTTCGAGCGACAAATGTGGAAGACTCACTTCTCAGGCAGCAGGGACCTCGCAAGAAAGTAGCCAACTCACGGCTGGTTTTCTCAGGGCCTTTCGCGGACGCTGTTTGCCGTAGGCACACCGAAAACGTCCTGAAAGTGTTACGTCTGTGTCTGTCTCCTCACGTGGTCTAGATGCCTGTGACACAGACATTTAAAGGCAGGCCTCTGCGTGCCGTCTGAGACTCCGGGGGTGACAAGGCCATCATCCCACACTGTCAGCCCGGGACGGCCCTCCCTTCTGATCACTTCTGCGTGCGCAGCTTGATTCAGCAAGGAATCCTGGACTCTCAGAAGAGCATTGAAAAGATGCTGCCCCTTAGATTGAAATCAGGTACTTGGTTTCATCACCTCCTAGTTTTAGAATTAAAGTAGAAAGATCCCGGCGTAGAGCATGAGAAAAGAGCCAACATCGCCCTGCGGTGACCTCAGAGGGATGGAGGGTCTGTTCGTCAGTCACCCGCAGCGGCCCGGAGGGGCTGGCTCGTGGACGATGAGCCGGAAGCGTCTCTGCGTGACGTCCGTGCCTCAGGACACGCACATTCTCTGCCCCTCCGGATCCGCACCGACCATTTGCTCCAGAGAAGACGTTGCTCTCGATGCCTCTCTGCTCGTGAAGGCTCTGCCCCGCACAGGGAGGCCCACACTGGATGGAAAGACCTTAGTTCAAAGTTTCGCCTGATGCGCGGCAGGAACTTTGCGTGAGAGCCTGGCTTTCGTTTCCAGTGTTGATGTCGCCTCCGATACTGAAGCTGGTTCATAAAGCGGCTTCCTGACCTTCCCTTGGGGGGAGCCCGTGGGGAGCCGGGCGTCCACGGACCACTCACCGGCCCTCACTCGGGGAGCCAGACCCCAGGGCGGGACGGTGCCTGGGAAGGCCCGACTCCGTGAGACGCTCACGGGGTGTCCCCGTGGCGCCCTCCTGCGCCATCACCTTTCAGAAGCGCGGCGACCGGGAGGGTGAGCCGGCAGAGCCCGGCTCCTGTCCGGAGAGCCCAGGACAAGCGGTGCAGGCGGGACACGGCCGGAGCAGGAGCGGTGCCGCTGCTCCCGCAGGTCCTGCCGGCCGCTCCCCCGAGGCTGAGGACAGTGATGGGCTGGGACGCCCGGCGGGACGCGTGGGCTCCGCTGGGCTCACAGCGGGAGACCAGGGGCAGCGCGGCTGCTGGTTCGGTTCCTGCGGGAGATTCGCGGATGGCGGCCTGTTCACCGGTCTTCACACGGGGTGCGTGCGCGTGTGTGCGCGAGAGACAGAGACGGAGGCGGGAGGGAGGGACCCGAGACAGAACGAGGGGAGGAGGCACAGGACCTCCCTCCTCCCCCCGCCCAGACTGCTGGGTCAGGCCCCTCCGGGCGTCCCCGTCACTGTCATGACCCCTGACCGTCTCCACCTGTGGCCGTGCCGGCTGCAGCAGCCCCCACAGACGGAGTCGGGGTGGGTCCAGCCACACAGGCCTGTGCCCTCAGTCCGGTGACGACGTTCCTTCGGAAGGTGGGGAGCAGGGCGGCCGGGACCCGTCCACGCACGGGAGACTAGCTCGGCCGCCCTGGGACCCGACGCCTGAGAGGCCCGTGTGCGCCCTGCCGGCTCGGCAACGACGGGCTGGGCAAGGGGAGCGAGGAGACCCGGTCCGAGGGTGCCCGGGTCCCCATGCGCCCGGCGGGGAGGCCTCGTCGGCTGATCAAACAACACTGGTGCTTTCTTTTCTTTCCAGCTGGCTGTTTCGTTTCTTTCTTTCTTTAATCCAGACCCAACGCCGTGAGCTGACATTTCTATAAACAATAAACGTTTACACGTCACATTCACAGGATCCCCGGTTTGGCAAAAATCTGTACGCGTGTGGGCGTCTCTTCCTTTACAGGGACCTTAGCCAGGACCGTCACAGGGACCTTCCTCGCAGGGACCTCACAGTGTCCACCCTCCGGGGGCCTCTCAGGCACCGCCCTCCGGGGGCCTCTCAGGGACCGCCCTCGCCACCCGCTCAGCGACAGCGTTCGGGCTCCGGCATCTCCCGGCGCAGCTCAGAGAATCCTGACTCAGCGCAGGGCACCGTCATGCATGTCCCCAGAGACGCCCCGCCGCCCTGTGGCCTTACTCCTCCGCCCACTGTGTCTGCGGCGTGGCTGCTGGACTCTCGAATCACCGCTCCCGACTCTGGCCAGATGGACCGCGGACGCGGCCAGTTCCCTGGAGGCGTGAGCACTGGAAGGAGCAGAGAGCGGCCGGACGCCGGAGAGCCCTTGCCCGGCCGCAGGGGGACCCGAGTCCGCGGAGACGCCGCGCGGGAGAGGGGGCGGCAGCAGCAGACGGCGCAGCACCGTGACACCGGGCTCTGCGGGGCTGCCTGGGCTGGACCCTCTGATGTCGTGCGAGCAGTAACCCCGTCTAGAAGGTTCTGCCCACCACTGCCGGCTCCCCTGGAACCACCGGGCTTGCGGCTGCAGCTTCTGCCTTTCAGAGAGCCGGGCGGGACTGCTGCCATGTCTGGACTCCTGCGCTGTGAAAACCGCAGCGGCCGCTGGTTCTCGAGGCGGCGCAGGCGGAGAGGACACTCGCGCCCTCCGTCCGGCTTGGGCCCGGGCGGCGCCGGCAGCTGCGGGAGGCCGGCTCCTCCAGGGTTTCCGCCGAGAGTCTGCGTCCTGCTGCCTCCTCGCTCTCCGGGCTGACGCAGCGCTGGAGGCTGACCTGGAAGAGCCCCCTTCTGCTCCCACCAGGCACAGTGATGAAGGCTGAGCTGCCCCCAGCACACAAGTGTCTTCACAAGTGCTGTTGACAGCGCAGGTGACTGTGACCGTCTCTGCGGAGGCCGCCCACGTGGGCCACTCCTTTCAACGAGGCGGGGGCGCCGTGCCGGGATGGCAGATACATCGGCGCCGTCTTCAGGGCGGCATCCCTGGTTATTGGGATGAAATGCCGCTGTGCTTGATAAAATGCAGGGCTTGCAGCCACGTCCCTCGGGTTGTCACCAGCCTTCTCACTCACTGACGCAGCAGCAAAGGAAAGAGCATCGAGCAGCTTTCGGGACAGGGTGAAGTCCCCGAGGACAAGTACGAGATGCGCTGATCACGAGCCTCACACCGGGGCGGGCACGGGTGTGCGCACTCCCCTCCCGGGCGCCAGGGGCGGGAGAGCGCAGGCTGGAGCAGGCGCATGGCGGGCCTGGCTCCCCTCCTGCTCCAGACTCCAGCCCAGCCTGCTTTGCAGACACACCCATCCGAAGCCATTCTCCTTGAATGAATTGAATTTTGGGAACATGCTCTGATGGAGAAGAAATGGAGAGAAAGAAGTGACCAGCTGCTTTGAACAGGGGCTCATGGAGGGGGGCGTGCTGGCTCCCGCAGGCCTGTTCTGTTGACTTAATGCGGGATGGGGCACCTCGTCAATGCCTGCAGTCATCTGGAGCGGCCGTCGCCGGGAGAGTGGTGAAAGCACAGAAATGACCGTGCTGCCCTTGAGCCGAGCTCCTCAGCCCACCAGATCGGTGGATTGTCTTCACGTCTCCCCCCATCTCTGCACTGCTTCTTGAGGGCTGGGAGTCAGCCTTCACAAGACACACGGCAGGGACCCACAGGTCACGAGGGAGGAGGGAGACCACGCAGGGTGAAGGAGGAGAGTGGCCTCAGTCCTCCGTCCTTCCCCGGTCCCCATACAGTGACTGTGGTGTGGACGGGAGACACGGCTGCCGGAGCCACCTGCATGGCAGATGCCCTGGCCTTGACACCCGTCGTGCTGCCTGAAACTCAAGTCACACCAGGAGCAGGAATTTGGAATAAATCCAGAGGGCGTTTCCATGGCCGACCGAGCAGGGGTCCTGGCAGGGGACGGTCCCCAAAGGTCACGAAGCAGCTGGCGTGTGAAGTGTCCACAGGAGGCCTCGCCGCACGTGTCAGCCTGCACGTGGGTTCAGTGACCGTCCACGCACACGGAGATCTGCAGACATGGCCACCGCGGGTGTTTGGATGCTGGAGCCAGCTGTCCGGCCTCCAGGTGCTAATGTGTAGGAGGCTCGGAACCCGGGAACGAGGTGCGGGTGCGGGTGCCAGGACGTTCCGGGAGAGACGTGGGAGGAGGCGGAATGGTGTCCCTCCTCGGGAAGCAGCGCCGCCTGTTAGAAACCCTTCCGCTCGATGTCCCCCGAGTGGCTGTCAGTGAGCCCTTTCTCGGAAGGCCTGAGGGAGCGCGCAGTTCCAGGAGGAGGCGCACCCTCAGGCCCCCGGAAGGGGTGTAGGAAAAGCAGCCCTGGAGCGTCACGCCCACACGTGCGCCTTCCCCAACGGGGGCCAGAACGGCGCCCACGGGCCCAGACGGGCTGGGCAGTGCTTCCGGGACTGGAGTTTTCCTGCGAACCCAACGGAATCGCCTCTGCGGGGTGAAGGCTCGCTCCCCACGGAGTTTCACCGTGACGCCTCCCGGCGTAAAGCGCGCTTTTCTGATTGAGACGAGCACCAAGCTACTTAGGCCTCCGAGAAGTTGTTTCTGAGCTCCGACACGCCCCCCCGGTCGCGCTGGGAGCGGGGACGCGCCCCGTGCTCTGTCGGGGCTGAGTGCCAGCTCTCGTAAACCCACTTAGAAAGCGTCCTGCTTCTTTCCTGAAAGTCACCGTCGAAAATCAGGGCCTGTGAGGTCACTCGGGCCCTGAGCTTGTAACCTGCTCTTGGCCTGAGGGGCCAATGAGGCTCCTCCTGGACCCCTGAATCCAGACAAACCCGCAGCTTGATCTGCTGAGCCCGCGATGGACAGAGTGGCCACTGAGAGCCCCTGCCCGTGAAGCCTGCAGACGTCTGACTCCGCGTGAGCAGAGCTGTGATGTGCTGGCAGGGACTGCAGGTCGAGGGGACGCAGTGCCTGGGACACGGCCACCCTCCTCAGGACCACGCTGGCCCCTGCGTGGAGCTCTGCCCAGGGTGGCGGAAGGCAGCGCTCGAAGTCCACTAGTTATGGGCCGTATTCGGTCTGGAACATGCGGCCGTCGGTCTAAACCCCTGTGTGTTTTGTCGAGTCCTGGCTGCTGGTACTTTCCCGTCGGAAATTCAGGTTTCCTCCCCTTTAAAGAATGGCAGCATCTATGGGAAGAACTGCATCGTTTGACCTCTGCTTTTGAACACTGAATGAAGTACCTTGACCTTACACAGAGGTGCTGTCTGCTGTCCAAGAGGGAGGGGCCGAGACTGTGACCCCAACCCTGGGCCGGTGTCCGGGCCATCACCCTCGGCTTTCTTCCCGGGGTGTCCCCAGGGAGCACAGGAGACGATGCCCCCCCCACCGGCTGGGGAGCCCAGGCCGGCGTCTGTAGCCTCTCGCAGGTCACACGCCCAGAGCCGCGCGGCCGCACCCCCAGGGGCTCCGATCACAGCAGCTCCAGAGAGACCGGAGCCACAGCCCCACCCGGGCCAGTCCTGGGGCGGAGTCCGGGGGCGTCGGGCGCCGCTGCACGTCGTCGGGACGGGAAGACGGCCAGCCCCTGCTGGAAGGACTCGGTGCACGCCCGAGATCACGGCGGGGCGGCAGAGCGGGACAGGCAGTCACGGCAGAAGCCTGGCCGCTTCCGAATCAGAGGACAGAACGAGGTGCAAACAAGACGCTCAGGATGAGACCAGTGACCTTCCTCAGAAAACAAAACGCAGCTCCGCCCTCAGGGGACCAGAGCAGCCTGTGGGTCAGCACGGAGCTGTCCCGCCAAGCCGTGAACGCTGCTGTCACGGTGGGCGCCCTGCGGAGGCATCCCCACGCATGGTCTCACCAGGCTCCTCCAGCCACGGCGGAGACGAGACCGTCAGGCACCGACGGGACGGGCGCGGCCGCCTGCAGGGCCGCGTGCTCCCTGGTGGCGTCCACAGGGCCTCCTGACCCGTGAGCACAGCCTGCTGCCCCGCCCTCCCACATGCGGGAGCCTCTCTGCTGACCTTCCACTCGGGGGGTCTTCGTCCCCCCCCCAGACCCCTTCTTTACAGTCACCGTGCTTGTCCCCCGGGAGTCGTTTCGACCTCTCCCCAGGGCCCTCCTCTGGGCGGTGAGGCCTCTCCTGTGTCCTCCTCCCTGTCGGCTGACCTGCCGCGCCCTCCAGCACCGCCCAGCCCCTCCCACCGCCTCCTGCACCCTCCTCTGTCCTCCGCAGCCTCCCGCATCCTGACATCCCCGTTGTACCCTGACGTCGGCTCCTGGTCCAGAGATGCTGTGCACACGTGGAATGAGCTCCACCTGAAACTCCAGACGTCCTTTCCAATAGACGTGACCTTTCGTGACTGAATCATTTTGCCCGTTAAAACTTAGCCAGAGCTGCAGAACGCATGCTCTGACGGGAGCCCGTGGTGGCTGCATGACCTTGTCTCCAGGACGTGGCTCAAGGAAGGGACATGAAGGCCTGCACCCGCCCCCCGGCTGTCCGGCGGTTCCTGCTCGCCTCCCAGGTCTGACATCGCTGCAAACACGGGGAGTGACGGCCATCACCGGGTGAAGACTAGGAGCCAGCGTCCAGGCGAGGGCGAGACGCTGCCGACAGCCGCTGGGCAGGGACCCAGGGAAGACTCCGCGTGCTGCCCGGTGGCATGTGAGCTGACAGCTCTCACCGTGACTGACGTCTGACCCTCTGTGAACAGGGAGCCTCCCCTCTTTGCGGACGAGCCCAGACCCCGGGTGTTGTGAAGGGTCAGCCTTGGGCCACGCACGAGGTCGCCGATGGTGCGGCCGGTGCAGCAGCAGGTGTGGCCGCGGAGACGGGGTCGGGCACTGGCTCGGCCCGGCAGCCCCACGGCCCAAGCGCAGGCAGGAGTGCAGGTGAGTGTCCGCTGCGAGAGCCGGAGCAGGGGGATGCGCTGCAGACTGGCGCCCTGACCTTCACCTCTGCGGGGAGGCCGTGCGTCCCGTCCCACGTCCTCCTCCTGACGGGCATTTACGTGTGAACGAAAGGACGCTGCGAGGCTTGTGAAATGCAAGCGATTTGCTGTAGTAAGTAGCCGACCCGAGAGGCACCTTCAACAGCTGACCAATTACAGCCGTGTGCGTGCCCATGAGTGCTGCTATGTGCACACACGTGCGTGTGCGGGCATGTGTGCACACCCGAGTGGTGAGTGTGCCCGTCTCAGGAGGCCGACCCGAGGTGTCGGGGCGCAGGACAGCCCAGGACGACCGCGGCCGAGCGGCACATCTGTGGCGGGGGCGGCCGAGTCGGAGGCCCACAGGGCACTAAGGACCGTCCTGGCAGAGCCTCGGGATCCCCCTTCGACAGGCACCCCACTCCTTCCTACCGCCCCGCTGGGTCTCTGCCGTGCAGACGACGCACACAGGGCCAGAGGTCTGCACTGGGGACTCAGCACTCTCGTGGGAGCCGGCGTGAGTCAGGGCTGCGGGCGCCTCACAGCTGAGCCGCTGATGGTCACAGTCTCATCGCAGAGCCCTTGCTCTGGGCTCCTGGGCTCTCAAAGTTTTATTAACAAACGGCGCACAGCTTGCAGCTTCCTCGAGTCCCTCACAAGAAGGTTGCTCCGAAATTTAAAAGAGATGTGAAAGCAAATCCCTCCACCTTCGTGCCGTCCTCCCAGGCAGCTGCACACTGAAGTGATATGAAGAAAGGAAAGCAAACAGCCGCCCGGAGCCCCAGCGGCATCGTGGGGGCCGGCGCATCTGGGCCTCGGCCACCGAGTGCCACCTGCCCTGACGTGGCCTCCGCGCCGAGCGTGGGGCTGGTCTGCAGGCGCCCGGCCTGGCCCGTCTTCTGCCGCGGGGCACACGCAGTGACGCGCCGGCCTGCACCTCGCCTTTCAAAAGCCCTTCCTCCTGGCCCCTAGTCGGCGTCCCGCTGGTGTCGACTTCGAAATGTAATTCAGATCTTCTTCCTGTGCGTCAGTTTGTAGGAACAGGCTTTGACTTCTAGCTGCTCGTTTCCTGTTTCCTGTGCTTCCCCTTCTGATCTGCTTCCGACCTTTTTCTGGTTTTGAATATCATTTTCACTCCTGCCTCTGACCCCTCGAGGACCAAATCGCGGTTATTATTGGCTCCTTTTCCATGTAAACACCGCTCTGTTTACCGTCACCGAGCGCTCAGGCTGCCTCTGCTCTGGTCGCTTCTGCGAGAAAGCCACCGTTTCAAGACCTTTCTTAGAAAGACGCTGCTGCAGAGGCGTATCGGGGACGGACCTGCTGGGAAGCGCGACCCCACTTCCTCTGAGCATCAGGGAACGCGATGTGGTCTTCCTGACGGGTTTTAGCTTTGCACACGCACGTTACCGGCACAGGCGAGAGGCAGCGTGCGCCCCCAACTGTCCCGTGTCTGTCTTCTCTTAGCCACCGACGGGGATCTTCCTGTCCTCGCCCCACGTTTCTGTGACCGCTCGTCCTCGCCGCCATCACCTCCGCGTCAGCCTGAGATCCTGTGTGTCCTTGCTTGTTTGCGGTTTCAATGAAGAGACTACAAATGATTCTTCTTCTCAGGAAGGAAAGGGCTTTGCCTTGTGATCACACCACCTCAGTGTTTCACACACACACACACACACACACACACACACTGTGCTCCTTTGGGCGCATTAAAAACGAGCACTCAGGTCTGTGTCTCCAGAAAGGAAATTCTTGACAAGGCCTGTGGGTCTAATGTGTCGCAGGCTCAGAGGCGCACGGCCTGGTCTGTAGCGGGAAGTTCTCAATGACACGTTGTCTCGGGGTCCCCAGCTGTCCCTCTAAGACTGGATTCCACAAGTAAAGCATTTGTGAGCATAACTCATCATGATCCGCATTTAATGAAACACGATCAAACGTAGTGTGTGACGGCCGTGAGGATGAGTGACAGTCCGCACTGACTCCGGGTCCTGCGTGGGGCCATCCATGAGACAGCAGGGAGCCCGTGTTATCGGCACTTTTATGAAGCCGTCATTATGGAAAGAGAAACATCGGAGACCGTGTCCCGGCCCTGGAAGCGATTGCTATCAGTGCGCGTTGATTTGAGTCTGTGAAACTTTCTCCTGGACAGAAGAATCGACTCGCTCGACGGACGGACGTTTGTCAGTTGACGAGTTTCGTTAAGTCCCTGCATCTTTGAAGTCTCCTTGCTTGTCGGGAGTTGTGTTAGAAATTGGACGGTGTTGTCCTTTGAATTTGGGCCCTTTGCGTAGTTACTGTCGTCTACAAAGGATGCGTGTGGGTATGTGCTTCACCAGCTCCTTCTGGGGGGCTTGCCCCCCAGGAGGCCTGGAGCAGCTCCGTCCTCCCCGGGGGAGCAGGCTGGGCCCTGCCGGCAGCCGTGCCGCCTCTGCAGAGGGGCTCCAGTGCCGAAGACCGAAGGCGCCCCGGTCATGGAGGAGCTTCCAGAGCCCCCATGAGCCGTGCGCCATGTGTGGGCATCTCAGGTGTTTCCATGTCTTGTGCTTTGCTGCGTTTGTCAAGAGACGCATTCTTTTCTTCTCACGGTTTCAAAGGATGCTCACAGTCCTTCGGGACGGGGCTGCCCCGAGGGCAGAGCCTTTCAGCTGAGGAGCGGGCCTGGGTCCCCGTTGTCCAGCGTGGGGGTTCCGGACGGCGTTAGGGGGTCACTGAGCCCCCCGGGGTGAGACTCACGACGCTTTCAATCTAGGGCGTCCAGGGCATTTAGTCTGAAAAGCTGTTTGCTTGTTGACTTACTTAGGCCCCCTTGCTCTTGGAGTTTAGTTCCCAAAGACAGTCTCAGGAAACCTGCACCCGTGTCTTCCAAACCAGCCTCCCTTCCCGCTGCCCAGCAGGGCGCCCCGCCGGGGAAGGACGCCCGCGCCGCCTCCGCGAAGCGGCAAGGCATCCAGCGGGGCCGGCCTGTGCGCGCTGCTCCGTGACTGCCTGAGACGCGGACTCCAGCTCCACTCGGAGCCCAGAAGCATCACCTTTCTCAGTCGCTTCACGATCGTGAGGACGATGCGGAAGACCCAGATCTTCAAAGTCGGCGTCGATTCTCCGAGGCTTTCGGAGACTGTCCCTTGTGCTTCAGGCTGAAACAAGCCTCCAACCGCCAGCGCTGTGGGACAGGGACGCGACCGCAGGGTTTTCAGGCCTCCGATCCCCGCGTGGCGAGGCCCTCAGCGCCCCACCTTCTCTGACTCCTTTTCCTCAGACGGTGAAGACGTGCTGGGACCTCAGGTGTACGAAGTCATTCATCTTGATGTGCTGGGTCTAAAGGCTGCAGAGCATGCGCCCAGCTCGCCGTCGACTGTGCGCGTCACGGGAAACGCTGGCCTCTGTCCACGTCAGCCTTCAGGGCCGGGAGTCCTGCTCCATCCGAGGCCGCGGAGACGCGTGGGTCCTGCTCACAGGCCTGTCCTGTGCAGCCCACATGGCCAGGAGCCCGAGGGCAGGGAGCGTCCACCTCCACACGAGCTGGGCTGCAGGGCGGGCTCAGCCGGGGACCACGGGTTGTGGGCTGTCACCTGTGCTGGCCTGGTGCCTGTCCACCTCTCAGACTGACAGCTCCTTGTCAGAAAGAGAGAGTCACACAGCACACGGCATCGGGTGGAAAGTTCTAGAACGTGGTGAGAGCATCATCGACTGTAGAAGGACGGCGTGGGGAGGAAGGGCTGGCCCGGGGAAGAAAGTACCTGTGTCCTTTCTGCCTATTTCTCCTCGAGGCAGGTGTGTCTCCAGATGGCTGGTTTTCTGGGTGGGGAGACTGTCAAAGAAGCAAGAGGAGGGCTTTCCATGGGTTTGATATACATGTGTGCTAACCCCCCGCGCGCCGTCTCGATTGTGAGGTGACAGAGAAATCAGCAGAGGGGGGACGTCCCTGAGTAGTCCATATGGGGACCCAAGGGGCCCGGGAGGCGCAGCATGACAGCCGGGCCATGCCTGGCCTACGAGAGGTGACGCAGCGGTGCCCGTGTTCAGGTACTGCCCCACTTACCCGTGACCCGGGGCCCTGCCGTGTCCCTCGCGTGTCTAAGCATCTCAGCAGCAGCAGCTCAGTCCCCACAAGGTGGAGCCGGCGTGTGGGTCCGTGTGACGTCCCATGTGTGGACTCAGTGAAGGAAGCTCAGGGGACAGATCCCCTGGCAATGATCAGCCAACAGCAGAACTGTGCCAAGTGACCTGCACCACGGCTCCGTGGCCCCTGCCCGTGACGGCATGGCCCGCACACTGGCCATCGCCGTGTCCAGTGCGTTAGGCCCTGGGGCCGCTGCGTCCCTGGGTCTCTGTCCCGGCCCCACGCTGCCCCCTGCTGCTCTGTGATGCGGGTGAGGGAGGCCCTGGGAAGAGACTGAGATTTCTAGTGCAGATGTGACAGGAGAACGGGCAGGAATAGGAGGATGGATTAAATTTTTCTTCTACTTTTCATTAGAGAATTTTGAAGAGGACTTGGGTTGCCATCTGATTTTTCTTTTGACACACAGCTCTAAAGGCTCACTGTCACACGGAGTCCTCGCTGGGCACGGTAGGCGCAGACGCAGTGGCCTGGACTCGGCCGGCCTCGCGGGCCTCCCAGGGGCAGAGCCCCAGGCTGCTGCCGCTGCCCCTCTGAGAGGTGACAGCTCTGGGGCTCGTGGGCTGGCGAGGCCCCTGACGCGGCCGTCACGGTGAGCTCAGCTTCTGTGCTCCGTGTCGCTTCCCGCGGCCACCATGTGGTCAGGCCTGGGCAGGACTGGGCCCTGGTCTGTGCGCAGGACCCCAGATGCAGGGACCTCCCCGGTCGTCCCCTCTAGTCCTGCTCGGTGGCCATGCACTGGTGTCCGGGGTGCAGGCTGCTTCCTGGGGGCGAGGAGACGCTCTCCACAGCAGGCCCCGCATGGGGACCCGGCCGGGAGTAGGCAGGACCCTCAGGAACAAAGGCGGGACAGCGCACGGGCCAGGGCCTTCGGGCTTCGCTCGCGGACGCTGTGGGGCTCCGACTAGAAGATTCCAGCAGCGGCCACTCACTGCAGACAGGTGTCACGTGACACAGCCGACCCCGCCTGGGAGACGCTGAGTACAGACCTGCTCACACCTGCGCCCCGACCCGCCTACGCACAAGCGCGGGGCCACGGCGGCCTCCACGGGCCCCCGAGTCCGCGCTCCACGCGCCCACCGGGAAGTCTTTCTTCTGAAAAGTCTGTACCGGATGTACAGGGAGATGCCGGCTTCAAAGAGGTCCGCCTGCAAATATCACAGCGCAGGCCGTTGACGAGACCTCTGCACTGACGTCAACCAGCAGCCACGGAGGCCGGGACACACGGCAGTCAGGAGAGGCAGAGACTCGCCTGGTCGGGTCAGTCGGGTCTGGCCAGATGACCTTGACCAACAGTGACCTCTCTGAAAGTCCTTGTCCATGGAGAGGAGCACCAGGTCACTGGAGTCCGTCCACGAGGACTGGTCACCCAAGTCCACCACCAGGACCGGTCACCTGGTCCTCCCTGCTCTCTGAAGCAGCTATAATTTGGCTGCACCGCATCCCCACTTCTGCCCTCTGAGCATTCACGGTCCTATTTAGGGGTGCAGGGTCCCCCTGTTCCTTTGCCCACTGTATGGGGCACCAGTTTGGAGCTTTTGCATGTATTTTCACGTAGACTACAAAAGTCCACTCTTTCCAGAGATTCAGGGGAGCTGGCATTTTTCAGGGCTCACGTCCAAGGGCTCCTCGCCACCCCGCCTGGGTTCCAGCACCTGCCTGGCCTCCAACCTCGACGAATCCTGGCTCCGGCCCCTCCTGGAGCAGCCACAAGCCTCCCCAGTGTGATCTCCGCTTTGAAGCCGGCCTACAATGGCGCATTTCCACGTGAAATTGGGCCCCACGGGAACAGCGCCGGGAGGGGAGGCTGGAACGGGCCTTATTTTCCTGCTTCCTCACATGAATGGGGAGGAACGGGCTGACTTGCATTTGAAAGAGCCGTGGACGAGTGTGCCTTTCTCCCAAGCTTTCCTATCGTCCACGCGAAGCAGCTGGCAGGCTCTGGGAGGAGGCGGCAGGCTGCTTCATCGGAGGGACACGCTTACACACAGGAAGCCGCAGAGGGCGGACCAGAGGGCAGGAGGAAGCCCCCTCGGGGACAGTGGGAGGCGGGGCCCAGGACGCCAGCTCACCTCCCGGCTCAGAGAATGAAGATGTTGGATCTGAGACCCTCCCGGGAAGGGCTGTCCGGGAGCCCCAGACCCGGGAAGTATCCCTGTGGGGTGCATGGGGTGTCAGGGGTCTGGGCCATAGACGTAGGTGCAGGAAGGGGGCTCCTGAGTCCAGAAACAGCGGACTCATCTGGATTTAACACTGAGAGCTGCAAACCTAAGTGAATGGCCATCCCCTCGGCAGACCCTCGAGGGGCTGGGCTGGGGTCTGCGGCCTCCCTCCACAGCAGGCGCCGGAGGGGACCTGACTGTACCCCCGAGACCCAGGGTCCCTCTGATCCCTGAGCTGCGACCGGAGAGGGCACCAGGCAGCAGGCACACGATGGGGGAGGCCGGCTGTGATGTGCGTCCTTCAAAGGCAATTGTGACTCAGTCACTGGGTCTGGGCAGCCTTGCTTCTGGACTCGTCCCACCGCTCCACGGGGATGCTGCCTGCGCCCCAGGAACACGGATGCCAGGTAGGACCCCGGAGGAGGCTCCTGGGGCCAACAGCAGCAGGAGGGGAGGGGCCGGCAAGTCTGCCTGAGCGAGAGACCCCGAGGCCCTCCATCCGAGGCGGATGGTCAGCCTGCAACGGGCACCCCGTCTCATCCCGCGTGGGGACCCTGTGCTGCCCGGCTCTCTGCTGGCACCACAGTGGCCGGTTTCCATCTCCAGCCCCGTGGGGTAACCGGCTGTGCTGCTCGAAGCCGGCAGCCCTGCTGTCCTGCTCCGGAAGCCCGAGCAAAACCAAAGAGATTGGCTGGTCGGCCTGTCACTCTTGAGACATGAGTTCAGGTAATTCCACAGGTGGTGGGACCCCCATACCTGCGGAGCCCATCTGTTCGTCTGTCTGGTGGAGGGAGACGCCTGTCCCTGGCGTCATGGGGCAGTGAGCAGGCCAACACGCCCGGAGCCAAGTGCCCGCTCGCTGTCACAGCTGCTCCGCTGGAGCTCTGGCCGATGTCCGCCAGCCACTGCGCGTCAGCCCTCAGGAGGGGCTCTGGCCCTGCTGACCCGCACCCATGAGCCCCGACGAGACTCGAGACCCTGCAGCCAACCCTCAGTAGGAGTCTTCGGATACTGGAATTCATAATCCCGAATGACACCTTCTGTAATTAACTTCACACGGAAACGCCCAGGCACGACTCTTGGCCACAGGTCTGGCTGCCTTACCTTCACAGCAAAGAGGAGGCGGCGACGTCTGGGGCCTCCTTCTCTGTCCGCGGCGGGGCTGGACCCTGGCGTTGGCTGAGCTCGCTGCTCTGCAGTCCAGGAGCCGATGCTCCCAGCTCTCGCTGGTGAAGCCACGGGAGCCGCCCCGCCTGGGCCCCACGAGCACCAGGTGGCCGGATCCCGGACGCAGGTGTGCACAGCGCATCTGCTGTCTGGCTCCCGTCGTGCCCGCCCCTCACCGGGGAGCCCGCAGGAGCCCGTCCAGGGTGGGCTGGGGCCACAGCTCGTCTTCCAGGGGCTGGAGCTCCCGTTAGGGCTGGACCGGCGGCCTTCTTCACGCCCACAGGCCCGGGTGCCCCCAGTGTTCTGGGCAGCACTCAGCCGCTCCCAGAAAACAGCATCTGTACGGCGCCCCCATGCCCACCGGGGCAAACCACCCCTTCTCTCGCTGGGACTGGTCGGCCACTCGAGTTTAAAGGTCACTCGTACACCGCCCGCTCCACGTCTGTGACCAGAGAGGGCGCAGTCCCTGCGCTCAGGGCACGTGTGTAAATGCCCCATCGTCAGTCCCCAGTAAACCTAGAGCTGAAAACGGCCCAAGATGCAACTGGTTTCCAGTGTGGGCAGGACTTCCTGCCTGTGCCCAGGTGTGGGAGCTTCCTGCCCGCGCTCGGGTGTGGGAGCTTCCTGCCCGTGCCCAGGTGTGGGAGCTTCCTGCCCGCGCTCGGATGTGGGAGCTTTCTGCCCGCGCTCTGCTCACGCTCAGGTGTGGGCAGGACTTCCTGCCTGTGCCCAGGTGTGGGAGCTTCCTGCCCGCGCTCGGGTGTGGGAGCTTTCTGCCTGCGCTCTGCTCACGCTCAGGTGTGGGCAGGACTTCCTGCCTGTGCCCAGGTGTGGATGCTCAGATTCCATGAGTGAAACACCCCCAAACCCACGCCATCATGGAAGG
Organism: Solenodon paradoxus; assembly: GCA_004363575.1. Lineage (NCBI taxonomy): Eukaryota > Metazoa > Chordata > Mammalia > Eulipotyphla > Solenodontidae > Solenodon > Solenodon paradoxus. The sequence continues at coordinate 14,548 of RJWH01007815.1, read as the reverse complement.
CCCTGTCCCCGTCCCTCCGGCACCACTGACGTGGACGCCGGGCCTGGCTGGCTGACTTCTCCAGCACGGGGCGCGCTCGCCGGGTGGGTCCTCCCAGCTCCCAGCAACGCGTGAGGACGCAAGAGGAGACTCTAGTTCTGCCCAGAGAGCCTCTGCTTTGTTTTGCGGCACTGCGGCAGCAGAAGAGAGGGAGGCGCGAGAAAGGGCCTGGTCACCCGAGGAGGCGCCTCTTTACTGACGAGGGAACCGAGTCCTGCCTCCCTGCCCCGTCACCGCGCCCAGCACCAGCATAGCCGCGTGCTCCGCCTCCACCCGGCACTCCTGGCAGACGACCTCCCCAGGTGATGTGGTCATGTCCACCTGAGCCGACTTGTCCCAGCGTCCTCGCTGCCTGGAGGCCCAGGGGTGACCGCTCTCCCTGCGGTCATCCCACCAGGCATGTTGTCTCCTCTCCCTTCCCCCCGACGGGCGGGACTCAGGTGCTGCCCTGCCACCCCGAGTGGCCGTGTCCCGGCACGGAGACAGCAGCGGGCCGCCGGCCAAGCGACACAGGCCACCGTGCCGCGTCTCCCCTCCTCGTTTTCTTCCTTGTAAAACGTCAATAACCGACGGGCATCTTTCAGACTCGGGTGAGGTGCTGCTTACGACCGGGGCTGCCATTGTCCCCCCAGTTATGTCAAAACGAGGAGAGGGACGAAGGCTCCGCCCACGCTGGCGGGGCGACGGGTCCCTCAAACTCGACACCCTGAAGGTAGAGATCACGGGGGAGGCAGGAGGGAGTCCAGCCCCTCGCAGATAAATCGCCGCTGCAGAGGGAACACAATGATTTTCTAATTACGAGGACTGCGGCAGCGTGATAAATGCATAAGGACGGGACAGGCTGGGACACCCTGTGTTAGGAGAGCAAATGGAAAGTCATCTCCATGCACGTTTATTTGGGGCCCTTCGTGACAAATGAATGCAGAGGACCCTGTTCCAAAGAAAATCGTAATGGCCCTTGTTTAAATAAGAATAATATGCCCCGGATTATCAATCTGTTTTATCAGACACGATAATGGGGCACCGCAGACACATTCTTTACACTGCATCCCCCTGTCTGCCTCCTCTCAAAACAAAGTTCCAGAAGGAACGCGTGACAGAGCTGCGGCCCCATCAATACTCCCGGGAGAGAGGAGAACCCCGTTTCGCCCCCCTAAGCTGCAGGACAATCCTGTTACCAGGAGGACAAAGTGAGACATCCAATCAGCTTTTCAATTACTGCCCTAAACGGCGGCCTTATAAATAATCTCTGATCAGCAGCCCCGCAGGAGACTTCAGTGATCTGCACCGACACCTAGTTAGTTCGTCTCTAGAGACAGAGCACCTGCCTGCCACGCTTTCTTAGGAATAGTTTACTTTCTTCAGCTATTTTTAATGCTATTTTAATAGCTTATCGTCATGTCTCAAAAATTCTTATTTTTTAAGATAACTTAGTTGATGGATAAGTTCATCTACCAATATCCCTCGGCTTTTAAAGACTTTCTATGCGATGGACGAATCCTCGCTGTGTCAACGCGCGTAGATTTAGTCTTAAGTACCACAGCATTTCCTCAGCAGAGTCTTAATCAAACAGTGTCCTTCACTTTCTCCTCCTGTAATTCCCACAGCAAAAGAAGAAGATGGCGCGCCCCCGCGGAGGAGCAGTCAGGTCAGCCGCCTGCAGCTGGGTGCAGTCCAACTGCACCCCCGGACCCCGGGTCTGCGTCCCAGGACCGGGGACAACAACCAAGGTGAACAAGTAAATAAAAGACATAAAGGGCTTCTTCCTCCTCTCTCTCCTGGACTGTTTTCTACTTGCCTTCGTGCCCGCCTGCACCTTCCAATAAAAGAGAGAAAAGAGGAAGAGCTCAGAGCGCTGGGCGCAGCGCGTGTTTGAGGTGAGACCCTCGGAGCTGGGAGAGGCTGTGTGGCTGCCAAGCACACGTGCGGGGCAAGAGGGCTGCTGGAGGAGCGTGTGTCTGCTCAGCGCTGTGCGTCCGGGACCGGGGACAGCGAGGGCCGCTCTCTGCGGCGCTCACACGCGGGGCCGGGACCAGCCAGCAGCAGGGGGCTCTGGCGAGAGAGAAGGGCTGTCAGGGCTGCCAGGGAGGCCCGGCTTCCTGCTGAGGAATCAGGGACTTGGGGCCGACGGGCAGAGGCCGGAGCTGAGCCCTGGGCCAGCTGAGCAGGTGGCCCGGTGCCCGGGTTCCTGAGGCAGGACGGCGCCCGGTATCCGAGGCAGAAAGCGCGGTGTGGCTGAACAGAGCACGGCAGGCGGGTTCTCTCAGGAAGCCTGGCCCTGGGGCCCATTGGATGGGAAACCAGGGGAAAGAGGGAGGAAGAGGGGAGGGGAAGCAGGAGAGAGGCAGGGAGGGAGGGAGAGAGCCCGAAGCCCCGTGTCGTGTCCCGTGGGCCAGCGCAGGTGCCAGCTCCGCCACACCGGTCAGCACCCGTCCTCAGGAGACCCCGGGACGGAGCTGCTCCTGACCAGCACCCTGATCAGCAGCCCCGCAGGAGACCCTGGACCACGGTGGCGATGAAGGGTGGTGTTTTCTTCTCTGAGTTTGGAGAGGGCGAGTGCAACAGACACCAGGCCAGCTCATCTGCGTTTTTCGCCAGCACGCGAATGTTAAACATGGCTGGAGGCAGACTCGCTTACAAATAAGCAAATGCTTCAGCACTGCAAGCAGACCTTCGGAAAAGCAGAGCCGCCACAGATGCCGCTTCTTGGCTGAGAGGACACACGGCCCGCTGGCCCGGGGCAGTCCTGGCTGGCATCTTCACCTGTTAGGAGTACCCTTTCACTCTCAAAAGTCTGGATAAAACCCGCGCCCTTCCTGTCACATGGCAGCCCACTGGCTCAGTGACGTCCCAAGGACGAGTTTGGAGCTGCCTGCTGGGGCTTCTACTCCAATGAGCTATGCTGGGGGAGAGTCACGTCCCCACGTCCCACATCCCATGTTCCCCACGTCCTCACGTCCCCACATCCCCACGTCCCACGGTCCCCACGTTCCCAGGTCCCCATGTCTCACGTCCCCCACGTCCCCACGTTGAACATCCCACATCCCCACGTTGAACATCCCACGTCCCTGTGTCCCACGTCTCATGGTCCCCACGTCCCCACATCCCACATCCCCACGTCCCACGTCCCCATATCCCCACGTCCATGCCTCCAAATAGCAGGCATGAACCTAACCAAAGGGAAAGGTCTGCCCCGTGACCACACCGGCCACTGTAAAGCGAAGAAAAGACGTGCAGAGACGGGAACGGCTTTAATGTCACGGCTGGGAGAGTGACATGGTCAGAACTTGCAGCGACGCCACAGCCGCTCCAGGAGCCCATCTGCGCGCGACGCATGGAGGGGGAGAGACGCGGACCCCGTGCTCATCGCATCTTTCACAGGACCGACGGCGCGGAGCCAGGACGGTCAGGGACACCTCGCGAACCCCACACGGACGCCCTTGGCCGTACGGAGGCGGAGTCGAGCTGTCAGCCACACGGAGGGGTCAGCAGGCGCGTGGCAGGCACTGGAGGGGCACACCTGTGCCCGGAGCAGAGACGAGGGAAAGACACCGATGGGAGGAAATCAGAACAAACCTTCGGACCTGACCTCAAACTGAGGTTCCGAGGGGGAGACAGTGCGCTCATGTGGTGGAGGGGCTTTGTTTATTATTTTTTATTTTTTCCTCCCACTTTTGTCTTTATTTGACTTATTTACTTGTTTCAAGAAGTGAGGTCTTGTCTAACCACGGAAGCTGTGCGTGGGCCTCATCTGGAAGCTGGGTCCACATGCTGCTGGTGACAGCTCCTCCTGGGAGGCTGGCCCGAGAGCCTGGCCGAATCGAGGCCGCAGACCCGCGGAGGGAAAGGCCACCCCCCACTTCACTGGCGCGCGTGGCTAAAAAGCCAAGATTGGGGGCCACCTCCAGCCCCAGAGGCGGGCCCTCTGCCCTGCAGCCACGAGCGACCCAGGTCCGCACATCTGCCTGGTCAGCCTCTGGCTCACGGGGTCATGGCCACCTGCTGTGGCGGCCACAGGACACGGACATGGGCAGCCAGGACGTTCCCTGATGAGCAGAGACGAGTGGGCAGGCGCAGGCAGGCACAGGCGGGCAAGGCGAGTGGGCACAGGCGGGCACTCAGGACACTGGCACCGCTGCTGATCACTTTGAAAGGCTTTCTCGCCTACTTAGGAAATATCATTTACGTTAGAAAGTTACTGACACTCAGTTCTCTTCAATCCTGAAGCACCTTCCTGGAGGACACTTTTTAAAAAGCCAGAGAGACCGTCCCGGCGGCTCCGTCGTTCAGCTTCTGTCCTTGAGCAACAAGTGCGGGTCAGAGCTCCAGGCGCCTCTGCGTGGCATCCAAAAACTCACGCGAAGAGCAGTTTCCGTCACCTTCTCTGCAAAACCGCTGGGAGCGTGGTTCTGCCGGGCCAGCCCCCTGTGCAAGGAGTGTGGCTTCCGGTGACTGTCTCTGCCCCAGCGGGGGGCTCAGCGAGGACACGTGTCCCTGTTTCTCCGGCGAGCTTGTCCCCAGCGGGCACTGAGCCTCCTCTGCCACCACTTGCCGACCTTGGCGTCCAGCCCCACAGGGACTGAGCGGGGTCCTCCCGCGCCCCCACCCGCCCGCACACACCCACCCTCCTACCCTCCAGCTCCGTCTTCCCTTCCCAGGAGGGACGGCGTGGGCCACACAGGGCCAGCGTCTGTCCTGCGCCCTGCTCCGCGTCCCCGCGGCCACCTGCATCTGAGCGCGGTCCTCCCTCCCGCCTTGTTTGCGCGCTCCTGCCCGTCCTCGCCCCGAGGCGCCCGAGGCCTCCGCGGGACGTCCTGCTTGAGGAGAAGACCCCAGCAACCTGTGTTTTCGGCTGGTGTCGGCGAAGCCGGTGGGAGCAGGGTCGGGGCGCCCCCTGAGCTGTAGAGACGGGTTTCCCTGTCCCTACAAGGCACGTGTCCTTTCATTTTTTAAAGAACAGAATAAAAATCCTCTTGTGGTAAGAAGATAGTGTTTTCAAACCTCCCTGAGTCTCGTCGAGCGAGTTCTGTGCACTCGCCTGCCATGTCAACGAGCGGTTTACTGTGCAGCGTTAACACACATTCATCCTTTTCTCTCTCTTGGGGCGAGTCTGCACCCCACCCCGGGGGCCTGGGCAGGCCCGGGACGGTCTAGTGACCAGGAGCGGCCCCGCCTCCCAGCCACCACGCGTGCTGAGTCCAGTTACCTTCCTCAGAGCCGTCTTATGCTTTTTTAATTCAAAGAAAACTCTTCTCCACTCAGAACATGACACTGAGCAGACTTTCTCTGATCTCCCGCAGGAAAGACAGCTACACACGCTCTAGGAGAACGTATTTCTGGAGATCAGGTGGTTACAGTGGAAGGGCCATCACCGGCCACACTGGGAGGGACTCACGTGGCTGCTGCGCTGCTCCGTCCCTCACACACACGCTCGGACGTCATGCGAGTCTGCGCTTCTCTCCCAGGCCGTGAGGACGGGTCTCTCTCTTGCTCGCTCGCTCCTCACGGGGGACTGTGGGAGTGAGCCGAGCTGTCGGTGAGCCTCCCGTGCAGGCTCTGTCCTCCTCGCTCAGCTGGACACCACGCCATCAGCCGGTGTCCCTGTGAAGGCCTGATCGGGGCCCACAGCCCCGGGCCGGGACCTCTGTCTCCTCCGACCACAGCTCCGAGTCTGAACTGGACAGGCAGGCTGCCGAGGCAGCTGTGCCCAGGCCGTGTCTGGGGATGTGTGTCTCTGTGCGCCTGCCCGTCTCCCTCCCGGCTGCGTGGCCTTGCTGCAGGGGACCCGTGATGATGGAGAACACTGTGCTCCTGCTCCCGAGCCCAGCTGTGGACCCGAAGGGCGTTCCCAGGTCCTTGGTGAGGCGCGAGGGAGACGGGCTTCTGGAGACGACTGAGAATGCGGATCCCGGGCGTGGGAACCAAAGGCGTCCTCGCTCACGGGGACGGGCATCGCTGCAGGCCACCAGCAGTCCTAGGTGGCATACTCAGGGACTGTGAGGGACAGCCACGCTGTGCCGGCCGACCCTAAAATGACCAAACCGAGGACCGAGGGGCAGAGCAGCAGGGCCCAGGGGAGCAGAGGGACGGGTCAGCGCAGGTGACTCAGCAGGACCGCCGAACAGGATTAGGAGTCTGGCTGTGACGCTGATCACGCCAGTGACCACTGCAGACAGGGTGTGTGTCTGGGGTCTCTTGCTAGTATTTCTGCAGCTGAGCGATTGGAAGTAACACAGAAAAGAGTTAAAAACTGAGTGCCTTGCACCGTCTAATTCAGACCCCCGACACAGCTTTTCTCGAGATGGCAAGATGTAGAAAAACAGCAAAATAGCAAAATATATAACAGGAAAGATGAGGAAACACAACTTACGATCGGTCAGCTCCCCATCAGAACTGCTCTTTCTCCATCCTGTCGTGGGTGATTCTGGAATGTGCTCGAGGGTTTCTGCCTGGGCACGTGCGCCCTCTCCCGGGCTCTCGTCCTGTATAAGCTGCTGGCCTGGGCTCCGGTCGGCCTCCCGCCCACATGAAACAGGCACTGTGAGGAGGCCTGGATGCCTGGCCAGCTCCTGACGCTGGAAGAAGATGGTCTGCAACTCCTGGGCTGCAAAGCTGGCCCTGCTGGACGGTCTGACGCCGCACAGGGACAGCGATGCCGGGAGGCCGGCAGAAAATGTGCAGCAGCAGAGGCCTCGCTGCGGCACCCAGAGAATTCGGAGCAGCGTACTACCATCTGAGGCCTGAAGAAATGGGGCCGAGACCCTGTGGGAATTGGGTGGTGGTGACGGGGAGTCAGGCGAGCTGACCAGCCTAGACTGGGCAAAGGCGCAGAGGTGGGGCTCGGCTCCCAGACAGAAGGCCCTGAGCACCTGCCCTCCATCAAGGGTGCAGACAGGGACCAGCAAATGCCACAGCGGCCAAAGGCAGAGCCAGAAGAGCTTTATGAGGTTCTAGGATGAGCGTCTTGTGATGGAGACACCGCGAAAAAAGGAGCTTATTTTTAAGTGACGCAACTGACCGTGTCCGTGCAGGGCTGGACCTCTCTTGCTCACAGACGCTCTAGAAGAGGCGCAGTAGAGGATGGATCCGACTCCCAGCTTCAACAACAAGGACCGTCTGGGGAAACCTGCTCCTCCGGCCCTTCATTCGCTTTCTGCTTTTGATAGAAGATCGTCGACGCCATTTCACCTGCAAGTCCTTCTCCAGCAGGCTTCTCCAAGTATAAGAACTGTTATGTTCAATCCCACTCCACCATCACACCTGAAAATACAGGCGTTTCCTCTTCTAACAAGGTGCTACTGTCATTGAAAGTATTTTCTAGTGACGACACAAGGTCTTTAGGATACGCTCAAGAACATCGACCGCGTCTCCCGCCGCCAAGTCAGAGATCGTTTACACGTCTGCACAGAAGAGAAAGACGGGACGAGACGAGAATGCCAGTAATGATGATTATTAATTGGCATTGAATGTGAGGTGACGCAGTTTTGTTCCTTACGTTTTTCTTGATGTACCGTAAGAAGCATTTCCTTGTTGTATTATCAGAAGGTATGAAATGCGGAGTGAGAGCGTATTATAGCAGAGAAGTTAGTGTCGGCCAGCAGGGCTCTCGTTTCCTTCAGATGCATGGTCAGCCCAGCTCACTGACCTTGGCACAGGCCCAGCGTTGTGAAGAGTTGGTGCAACAGAGGTGAGCACCCCATTCATGAATAACGGCCCGGACGCGGGCAGGTCCTGCAACGCTCGTCCGCGCGAAGCGCTTGTTTGGCGCTGCAGCTGCCTTGCCAGCAGGGCTCACCCTGGACGGCACCACGAGAGCCTGGCCTGCATCAGGCTGCAGTACTTTAGTCTTTGCTTTGTGGCTTCGGCAAAAAGAGACTCGATGTCCTTTAAAAACTAAATGAGGAGAAAACAGAAGAGCTCACATCTGCTCTGGACCTGCTGACAGGAGGGCGGATGATTAATGTGAGCTGTCCAAATTGCAGATTTGCTGGAAATATAATAACAGGCCCCACCTGGGGAGGAGCACCTCCCACACTGATGCAACTCTCCCTCACAAACTCGATTTCCCCAGAGGAGGTCGGCGGCTCTCGCCGAGGCCGCTGCCGCAGAGGCCCGTGAGTTGCGTCCTGCGAGCCGCCTGCGGGCTGTCCCCGGCCGGCCACCGCCGCGACGCCGTGGGGCACCCTTGAGCTTTCCAGCATTTGATATCCATATCTGATTTTTGTTTGATCTGCAAACCTACGCATGACTTTGCTTCCAGCTCAGTCATTTTCCCATCGACACCAGAAAGTGGTGATTAATTCTGAAAAAGCCTCACTTCAGTTTTTTTGAGAACACGGATTCCTCTCCCGGTTTGTTTTGTGGAGAAGAAAAAAAATAAATGTTCAACTCACACGAAAAAAGGAAGCTCAGATCATCACTCCAAACCAACGTGCAGATCTGCAGCAGGTGCAGCAGGTGCCCGGACGATGGTATGTCTTTCAAACATTGTCACGAGGGTCCCCTGTCTTAAGACGGCAGCTTAAAACCATCACCAACCCGAAGCGGTTTTCAGTCAGCTCTCAGGGAAAGCCTGCTCACGATCACTAATCTGTAAACGTCAGGATCGATTTCCTGATGCTGTGTGACAGCAGCCTGGTGGACACATTTCTGTGCTCCAAACCTGGCGGGGCTTCCGACAACCGGTGCAGCTCTCCGGAGCGGCGATGGAGGGACACACGGAGGACTGGACACAAGCTCCTGCAGGCGATGACCTGGCGTGGCTCCGTTTGCGCCAACCCTCACCAGTGGCGCCGAGTTCCAGTGCGGCTCTTCGGGGAACTTGCTTTGTGAACTGCAAGTGTTCTGGGTCTTTCAGGGGAGGAGGAAGCCACTTAAAAACGAGGCAAACAGACAGCAGCAGCTGCTTGTCCAGGTGCCCTGTGGCCAGGTCACTGTGAGCGGCGCCAGCGACGAGACACAGGTGTGCAACCCCGCTTCCCCGGTGGTGCAGGCCCGGCCACGGCAGTCGTCCCCCCGGGTGGCTGCTCGCTGGAGCCCGCATGAGGCCCGCCACGCGCGCCGCCACGAAGACGAGGACACATGTGCCGCTCGCGCTCCACGGACTTGAGGCTGAACCCTGCAGGACGCCCATCGCCGGAAACACTGCTTGTTGTCACGACGTCACCAGCTCCACAGACGGTTCCTCTGCTTTGATCGAAATGACCATTTTAGGACTTGATCATTTTCATTTAATTATAGTCTTGAAAAACGTGAGTCACTTACATGGTTCTAGCAGGAAATCGATGTAAAGGCTTTGTTCTTCCTGCTGATGCTGTTGGAGGGTCACGCTCAGCGCCCAGTTTCGGGTGAGCAGCCCTGCAAATCCACGTCCGTGTCTAATGCATTACGTTCACCCCCACCATCCGCCCTGCCCTTCGCCCCAGCACTGACCCCTCCACTGAGCGCCCTTCCTTCCCGGTGGAAACCACGGACTCCGTGCCCAGATGCATGTCGCCTCTGCTTGACGCGGTTCGTCCGTGTGGTCTACAGGTCACGGTCGTGAAGCGAAGTCCCCGGCTCCTGCCTGCTCCTTCCTCTCTCCCCAGAGAGTGTCTCTTTCCGGGGCATTTCATTCGCATTCAGCCATGAGCGGCGGTCTTGACCGGCCTGATTCTCGCCCTCTCTGTTGGCCTGCGGTCCTCGGGGACTGGCTGGGCGCACGAAGCAGGTGCAGGCGTGGAGAGCGACGCGGCCAGGCTGCCATCACACTCAGCCTGGAGGTGGTCAGAGCCGCGGGCCAGCTTCCCACACGCACTGGGGGGCCTCTGGGCTGTTCTCAGCCTTCTGCAAAGATAAAATAAAGGGGCAGCAAAGAGCCTTTGGCAAAGCCAGTTCCTGCTCTGTGTTGTGTCCGGTGGGGTCACGGGCGGTGGCTGCTGGTTGACCAGCATCTCTGCAAGGAATCAGCGTTTTCAGCCGTGAAGCCGGCACGAGGGACTCTGGCCGCCAAGTGCACCGCCCAGGTCGAGGGTTGGGACACTCACACGGGAAGGATGCGTCAGCGCGGTTAATGTTCGTGTCTCGTGATCGGGCTGACGGTACTTTAAATGTGTTCACTTTTACATTAAAAGAGACTCGGGTATCGCTTCCCATTCCTCAGAGACTCACAAGCCCTGTGAGGATTCTCTCCGAACGTGCGCAGGTGCAGGGCCTGACGCTGCCACCCAGGTGGAGGACGGCCCACGTGCTCGGGACGGCCGTCACGCACGGGCACGCACGGTGTCCAGGAGCTACGCGGCATTCGCGAGGCGCAGCGCTGCTTCCCGCGGGGGTCCAGGTGTGGGGGCACAGCGGAGTACCTGGCTGCCAGGTGTGTGGTCATTTCACCGTGGGACGCCAACCTCCCCGGTTCCCACCCGTCGCCGGGTTACGACCTGGGACGGCCGGGCCCAGCCCGCGCGGCTCTTTGAGCTCTGACTGCCGAGTTCTGCTCGCCCTGAAGCTCTGAACGTGTAGAAAGCATTAGTCTCTCTGGCTGTTTCCATCAAAACTTTAAATTCTCTCCTAAAGGAAGAACATTCTGAGATGATTAGACTAACGCACGAAAATGAGCAACCAACTTGACATGGAGGAGAATAATACCACCAGGAAAATGAGATTCTGACTCATTACTTTCATAATGTAGGATCCTGCAAATCACCCGTTCATGTCCCCAAGCTGCAGATCTGACTAAGGGAACGAATCTGAACACATTCCGGAGTCGATTCCGGGCGTTCTAATGCGCGTTCTTCCATCTTCACCACAGGCGACGGTTCGCTGACAAGAGCCTGCGCGGCAGACGCGGGCTCGCGGGCTGTGTGACCGCAGGCGAATCCCGTTCCCGCCACCAGAGACTTCTCATCTGTAAAATGATGATGTGTGTTCCCTCCCATCAGACACCAACGACCGTCTCATTAGCTCCCAGGCGCCATTATACTCAGTAGCACAAAATGCTAAAAAGAAACATTCAACTTCGAGTCGCATGCCTGGCTGTGTGCTGGAGGGTGGCTGACTTCCGTCTCATCCCCGACTGGCGAGCTGACGACGGCAGTGAAGCAGGCGCCGAGCGCCGGCAGCGTCTGCGGGGGCCACCGCTGCTGACGAGGAGCCCTGAGTACGACCTGTCTTGCTCCGGGCCCGGGAGTGACTGGGCGGATCGGACACACGTCGGGTGGGGGTTTGCACATCAACCACCTGAAGGCACACGCACAACGCGACAGGAAAGACGAGGGAGGCCGAGGGACACGGAGGAAAGGGCTAGAAGACTAGACAGCTGCAGAGAAAAGAGATGAGAGGACAGTGGTGGGAGGGCGTGCTGGTTCGAAGTTCTCAGAGCTCTTAGAGGCAGCTGCACGGTGTAGATCAAAGCAGATAAATGAACCCAAACGTCACACGTTTGAGCAATAGTCCATGGCGTTGCCATCAGAAGCAGGACTTTTCAGCAGAGATGAAACAGAGGCGCCCACGGGGACCGGCAGTTAAACTGCAGGCCAGCTGAGCGGCAGACCGATGGCAGCGGGGCGGGGCCAGCAGATGAAATTGCTTTGGGTTAAAAACTGAGTTATGAAACAGAACTCTTCCTGAAATAACTTCTGCAGAAAATACTGGGGGCTCCCAAAGCCGAGGGCAGGAGAAGATCTGAGAAGGGAGCGGTGCGGAGACAAGAGATGAGCAGAGAAGAAAACCCACGTGGAGGAAACCACAGTGGTCTCCGGCGGGTTATCGTTCAAGAGAGAATGAAAGGTGTGCCGGCTGTTTCTCGTGAGGCCGGGGGAGGTGAGTGGATGACGTACTTTCAGCAGGAGGAGGATTCGGTACAGAACACGCCATCGATCGGGGAAGTGACACAGTGTGTCTGTCAAATAGAACAAACCCCGGGAACTGAAGGGTCAGAAAAAGGAATATGATTAGAAATCAATTCGAAAGAGGCAAACGAGAAACGAGAAGTACCCCACACATCAGGACACACAGGCAGGATGTGTCCACACCCATCACCAAGCAGAAGGAATCAGGAAGTTCTAGACCCTTCCAGAGGGGTCAGTTAAAGCGCACACACACCCATGGAGAAAAAGCAAAACATAAGGATAATATATAAGATAAGACATAAGGCTGTAGAACTCTTGAAATTAAGCTGGAAAAGTCTATACTTTCAAAACGGGAGCCCTGCTTGCATCAGTCTGGTGCAGTGAGAGAAGGACGGGTGTCGGGTCAGCTGCCATTGGCAACATCGGGGCTGGAGGTGGGCAGGGCGGGGTGAACTCGGAGGAACATCTGTGAAAGCCCCAACTGCCTGCGCGGAGCTGGGAAAATGCAGATATCAAGGTCAAGCACGCACTCTGGGTCTCATCCTACAAATGCAAGGAGATCAGCTCCACCAGAAATGGGCCCGCTGTGGGAGTGCCCATCCCGGGACAGCAGTGACGTCCCGCGAGGGCCGGCCCGACCTCGGGAGGGACCGCTCCCAGGGGCCCCAGGCCACTGGGCCACGGCGCTCCTCTCGGCCCATGTTGGATATTCTTTCTTTGCTGTTGAGTTGTGTGAGTTCTTGATATCTCCTGGGTACTGAGGCCTTGTCAGATGCGTGTGTGCAGAGATGTTCTCCCGCACCGTGGAAGGGCTTTTTGTTCCGGTGAGTCTTTCTGTTCTCGTGTTCATGTGGAAATGCCGAATACCTGCAGCTCCATCACACGTTCTAACAGTGCCCGGGCTAGTCTCCCAGCATGAAATGTGCTCCCTAAACTTTTCTCCTCTGAGGGGACAGTCCGGGTGAAACCCAGCCCTGAAATGACTGACTTATCTTGTAAAAGCTTTAATGAGAAGCAAGCATCTTTCATTACACAGCAACCTCACCCAGCTGGCCCCGTCTTTATAAAGTTTTCACTCTTACTCGTTTTGTTTGATGAGAGCTATTCTATTTCTCACATGAACTCAATGATGGTTTTACTGAGGATTTAAACACTTACTTAAAAACAATAAATTTGCTATGTAAATACGTAAATTTTTACTGATAATGTTTTAGAACAATACCGCTTGATCTTATTAACATTAGCAAAACAACAAAAAAAATAGAAGCATCATCAGGAAAAAATACTCAATTTCAGCACAGAGGTCTCTGATGTCTATATTCTGGTGATGTGTATGATATATTAAAGTCCTCCTGCATCCTTTAAATAAAAAGCAAGGAAGTCATCAGGAATGAAGAAAAGTAGGCAGCGCAGAAAAAACGCTGGTTGTTGACTCCGGGTTGTGAACCTGGGTCCCTGCGCCGGAGCTGCAGACTTAACAGCCGAGCCACCAGGGCGTGTCCAGCTGTTGTCTTTTCCTTCTACTGCCCTCGGGACTGGATGGTTCTTCCTTCTTGAGTTTTGTTAAAGCTTGCTTCACTTATTTTCACACTCTCCCTTTGTCAAATAATAAAACCACTTAATACAGCTTAGGTGAAACGCTTACGGTGTTTCCCGATCCCTTCACTTAGCCACCTAAACCTCCCTGCCACCTGTCTGCCAGGTAGCGGTCAAGCTGAGGGTGTTAAACCTCTTAAGAACAATTTCCAGTGAAACCCAGCTTTTGTGGTCAGAAATCTTGTACAATAATTTGCTTGAATGGAGGATAAGTAATAGAGCTTAAAAAAATCAAAGTGGTCAGAAGCAAACGAAGGGAAAGTTTACATAACCGGTGCCCTCGCAATGTTGCCTGTGTCTCCCAGCAACTCGTGACTTGTCTCCTTTTCTGTGTGTGCTGATGTGCGGGGCAGACTGCCCTCACCTCCCGCGTGTGGGACTTCTCAAGAGCAGGTGCCTGACGTGCGGCAGCAGATCCACACCTTCCATGAGGACGTGCGCTGGTCCGTTTCTCCCATTTCCGTCCCAAGCAGCCACCACGTATTCAGTCGGAGCTCAGACGCCGCTCCACGTCGGGGAACCTGCCTGCTGTGACATGGGTGGCAGGAAAGCCTTCATCCTGATGTCAGAGCCCTCGAGTTCTCGGTTCTGGCCCCCGCCGTCTGTCTCTGACGTCGTCTTGTTGGCATCTGCCATCCACCAGCCTTCAGGGGACTTGCATGTGTCCAAGAGTTCCAGTCACGGGTGGAAGTTGAAGCCCCTTCTCTCAAACGAGAGGAGGCTTTTAATTCAGTGGGAGAGTTGGAAAAACAACTCTGGGCATTTAGTGATAAATGACAACACAATGTGAGACGAATATTTTTGGGAAAAATGATATATGTGACCGAGAGTCCTAAGCACATAGCATATATGTAGAGACTTTTAAACAGAGCTAGTAAACATGATTAACAGAAACAGTAAAATATATCCGAAAACCTATCACTGTTAGCCTGTGCAATTCCCCTTGCTATTCTATTTATCGCCAACTGTATCTTTCCCTTCCCTATCAGCATCCTCTCCATCCCCAATAGCATCACCATCATCACCACCATCACCACCACCATCATCATCACCATCACCACCATCACCCTATCACCACCATCACCACC
>RJWH01007814.1:0-36425 GCA_004363575.1 Solenodon paradoxus | reverse complement strand
TAACAAAAAAAAAAAAAAAAAAAAAGCCTTTTAACTTGTGTGGGTTAAAGATATACGATCCATTTTCCACCCCTCGGTCGAGGCTTGCTGAGGTCTAACTTTATGAAACTTTTTTAAAGTTTTTAATAAAGTTTGGTGTGTGCATTTTAAGCAAAGCAAATTGTGGGGAGCTTTCTATCATTAAAAACGGGCTAAAAGCCTATCTACACGGTTTGTGTTCTTGTACACAAATATGCAAATTTAAAGAAGGTGTTCTGTGGGCACCTCCTTGCAAAGTTGCAGACTTTGAATGCATCGCAGTAGTACAATCTTTTGGAAGACTGGTTGGCCTGTTTTGCAGTGCTGTTGTTAGCTCTACGAACACGCCTTTACTGTTGCACATTTATCTTTTTTACATGCATACTGCAAAAGTGACATTCACAGCGTTTTGCCCTTAATTTTCAAAGTTATTGTAAGAAAAAGGGTAGCCCTGCAGCTTAGAAGACTTGGGACCTCTTGTTCAGTCTCCAGGAGCTAGTTCATTTTCAAGCACCTTCCCACCTCCACCGGGCTCCATCAGCAAAAAACGGGGAAGGTACATCATCAGCTAACATGACTTTGCAGGGCATCCTGCCCCATTTAAACTCTGGTGCTGCCTGTGTGTTTTGCATACTTTCCTAAATTTTTAACTGCAGCATTTAGTAGAAAAGGAAAACACAGCTGCCAGACTCAGGAGATTTAAAAACCTAAAGCCCAAATCAGTCTGTATATTACTATTGGTGAAAATGTAGATGGAAATTTTGACTTTGCTAGTAGCAAACCCATCTCTTGCTTGTTCATGTAACAATACTGTTTATAAGTGAGCAAAGCAACCAGTTGTTCACTGAGGTAAAGGCTCCTGTTTAATCTGAAACCAAGAGATCTTCTAGCTAAGAATTCCTGGGAATCACACTGTTGAGTCCTTTCTAACTTTTTTTTTTTTAACACGCCATGAGGATATTAAGTTTAATTCCTCTCCTACCTCCAATGGGTCCAAATAAAAAGAGCCCAGAGTTTACTCAGGTGTTGGCTCAGGATATGAGGCAGAGAAGCCAACCCTATCCTTGCTCTTAATTCAATTCCCTAGTGGCAAGAAAAGAGGAACTGCCAGTTCCCAGAGATCCACTCCATGGAGTTTATTTCTGACGTGAGAGGTCACCATTCCAGGAGATGCAAACACTGGCATCAGTTGACATGGTAGAAGCCACTAGAGGACCTAGCAATGTACACACTGAACACAGAAAATCAGCTTCCCGGCCCCTACGGAGAACTTCACTGTCACCTCACAGCAGACATCCTCAACCTTCCCCAGAACTGAGAAATTCAATCAGTCTGAAGAATTCTTGGTCACAAACAGCCAGCAACTGGTCAGTGTGGCATGCAGAAGGGACGGTAGCCTGGGGCTAGAAGTAGAGCTAGGTGATCATTCTGTGTCTAAAAATCTAACAGAACCACCAAGAGCAGAAGGATTGGGATGAAGATGAGCAAAACCCCATATCTGGACTCCGGTAAAGTTTACTTGCATCCTGTAACAATCTGGTTGCCTTCCATGATTTTAAATAAACATTTAAAAAGTATAGAGAGCACTTACTTACCAGGCATTGTTCTATGCTTGTTATACATTTTCATTTTATGTACATTATTTATACATTTTTATCCTCATAGTAACACTATGAGGAAAATATTACCATCACCAATTTACAGATAAGCATCAAAGGAAGAGGTAGAAGAGTGGCAAATATACATATAAGATACTCAACATCATTAGTCAGTAGGGAAATGCAAGTTAAACATCATTACACAGTTATAAGAATGGTTAAACTTTAAAAACTTACTTGGCAGAGAGGTGAAGGAACTGAATTCTGATGCACTGTTAGTAGGAACCTACTCTAGAGCAATGAAAGCTTATATCCTTACAAAAATTCATACACAAATCTTCACAGCAGCTTTATCTTAATTAGCCAAAAACAGAAAACGACTTAAATGTCATTCTGCATGTCAGTGGATAAACAAATAGTCGTATATCTATCTGATAGAATACTATTCCTCAGAAAGAAATGTATACATAACACGGAAGAATCACAATATATTTATGCTGAGTGAAAGAGGCTAGAGAAAAGGAGTATCAGTTGTGTAATTAATTTATAGAAGATTCTAGAAAACAGACTATAACAGAGTAGAGATTGATGGCTGCCCGCAAATGAATGACTATGGGACAGGAGAGAGAGAAGACAAAACAGCATTAAGAAACTTTTGAGGTAATGGACGTGTTCATTATCCTTGTAGGAATGATTTTACAAGTGTATATATAAGTGAAAACATATCGAATTCCCTAATGTTAAATCTGTACACTCTGCCGAATATCAATTATAACACAATTTTTTAAACATAACTGTAGGTAAACACAGCCTTTGATAAGGATGCTATATCCCATCCTCCTAGCTCTAGTGTCAAACACAGTGCCTGTTATACAATATGACTTCTGAGTAAAATATTAAATCATTCACTCATGAGTTTCATGGAATAACTCTGTGCCCCCTTTCATGAGCATATATAAATCTGTTGCATTATTTGGTACAAGCTCCCTAGTTTATCTTTGGTTTTAGTTTCACACAGAATGAATTTTTATTAAATAAAAATAATAGATGAATCAAAGCATTCTATCAAATCCAAGGAATTGACAGCACCAGGAAAATGACCCCTCCATTTCTCAGGCAATAGGAAGTACTTCCTACTACTACGTTGGACAGTTGTAGCAGGCAGTGGAGGGGGCTGATGATAGAGGCCCCTATCAGTTTCCTGATTATCCTATACTCCTTGCTTGAAATCTTTAAGTTCGAAAATTCCCCAAACACTATTAGCCAAAGACATGGCTGAGCCTGAGGCATGTCTCTAAGAGAGGTTATCATACTCTCCCACCGGAAGCACAAAGAAGGAGCTTCATCCTGCTTTTCACCTCTGGCCCCTCTGGAAACTTGTTCATGTGTTTCCTTCTTCCCCTTAACCTGTGAAATGCAGCAAATTAAAATATATCATGCATACACAGAGCGGATGCTGATGTGGACTGTGGAGCAAGTCTGTTGTAATTTCGAGGGACAGTGGAGAAGAGTGGAGAAGACAGGGATTCCCCACAACACCCCCAATCTAGGGGGTCTTTCAGTTGCTGCTGAGAAGGGCAAGGTGGAGGCACAACTGAGATGTGAGACTGCTTGAGGTTCCTCCATCTGCCACAGCTATGTGTCCTTAGGCAAGTAGTGGAAACTCAGTCTCAGTATTGAGATCCTTAAAATGGCAAGCCTTACAATGCCAGCCCCATAGTGTTCGTGCGAAGATCTATTAGATCATGCACAATTATGCACTCCAAACAATATGCTTTCTTAAAAGAGTGAATTCTGGGCTCTTTGACGTAGACCCTAGTTCTCACACCAAAAAATAAAAAAAGAAGTGTAACTGTGCATGGTGATGAATGTCAACCAGAAATACTGTGATGATCTTTTTGTAATATATATATAGATATCAAATCATTATGTTGTGTATCTGAAACTAATATAATGTTATGTATTAGCTATATATCAACAACAAAAAAAAATGTATGGTGGAGGAGGCCGGGGATCCGAGGGTACTTCTGAGAAATATCTCTGCTCTACAGAAATGCTGGAATCTAATGATAAATAGATGGCTAAATGGGACTTTATGTGCCATACCCAGGCACATAAAACTACATGAGAAATGCCTGGTGAATCTGCCTGCCTATTCCCTGACTGGAGATGCTGGGATCACAGGACAGCTCTGGCCCCACAACCAACAAAACCAAAGTGGACAAGAGTTTCAAGGACAACTAGTCCACAGGCTGACTAGACACGTGGCAGGAAAATGCAAGATGGTAGGTTGGACCCCTCTCACAGGACTTTGGAGTCCTGAGGTAAACTTGAAACTCATGAGGCATGGACAAGAGCTTTAAGGGAGAAACCCAGGATGAGCAAAAGATGGGTAAGTGGGGTGGAGGTCACAGAGCAACTGATAGGATGAGAAGCCACCACACTGATGTCAGACATGGAGGGAGAAAAGCAGGGAGGTCACCTGGCTTGCTGCTGACTTTGCACTCCCAAAGACTGGGAGGTTCTGCCCTTTGATATGTGAATAACTATGGCATTACCAAGAACAGTCCCACCACCTTCCCTGCTGTCCTGATGCCTTGCCTTACACATAAATATTTTCATGATTATTTCCTTAATCTTTGAAAGACGCTACTTTTGGTACACCTGTTGAAGCAGTGGTTTGATCCACTGCCTCTGACTGGTATAGTCCATATACATCCCAAAGACTCAAGTTTGTATTCCAGGCCAGGGGAAACAACCAAGATGAACAACTAAATAAAATAAATGAAAATGCTTCTTCCTTTTCTCTCTTCCCACCTGCCTGCCTAAACACCTTCATTCCTGCTTGCACCTTCCCTTTAAAAAAATAAATACACAACTTTTAAAATAAAAAGTCTCTCTCTCTCTCTCTCTCTCTCTCTCTCTCTCTCTCTCTCTCTCTCTCTCTCTCTCTCTCCATCCCCCACCCTCTCTTTTAAGGAAAGGTATAGACAGGAAACCTGGGACTTGGGCGGTATGTGGACTGTGCCCAGCACTGACTCCACCAGGGCATGCCACATTTGTTTTAAACACATCCTTGCTGCCCTTTCCACTACTAGGTGACAGAAAGGGGAAAGCAAATGTTATGCTTCTAGATTGATATGCAAAAGAAAAGTTCATTTTGACACACCCTCCCCACCCCAATCCTAATTAGATGTCTTCCTGGGCACACCCCATAGTATCGGGGCTTCCCTGTGTTTAATACATAACTGACTCTTCACTTATTCATTCTTTCATTAAACATTTACTAAACACTCCCTCACTCCACACCCTGTTATAAGCTACCTTTTGTCTTCTTCTCTTTGAGGCAATAATGCCTAATTCTCATTTGTGTCTGCAGTGCCTGATATAGATATATGTAGATATGTAGATATGTAGCTATATGTACCAAGCATATATTTGTTGAATGATCATTGTCTCCAACTCAGGCCTGGGCAACAAGCATCAGCCTTTTCTACCCAGACTCTTAAACCCAGAGGACATTTTAGGGGTGGTGATGGAAAGGAAAAACTAAGCCATGGCATTATTTCTGCAACACAGCATAGGAGACTGATAGGTAGATTCCATTAACGTGTGGACACTGAAACAATGATCAGATTTCAAATGGACTTTCCAACCACTCCAACGCCAGAGTTCTGCACAGTTGGATTGGCTCTGCTGCAAATCTGACTCAAAGACCTAAACACTGTGGATCAGCTACTATCTAAGACAGTGGTTTATATATAACATTTTTTTCATTGTCTGCAAGCAACCATAACTTGATAAGAGATGGTTTGAAACAATGTGATAGTGCTTTTCATATCTACATGTGAACTTAGCCAACAGAAATACGTTAAAATGTGGTGTTGAGGCTTCGCTTAAAGGTAAACCAAGTCATTTGCTGTCAGTTGAAGATACTGGCTCTAAGACTGTGCACCACACACAGCCCTCTCCAGGGAGCCCCTCCCAACACACTTGTGACTGAAAGGCCACTCTCTTGGTAAGGCTGAAATGGGGAAGGGGCGCAGAGCAGCCTCAGTACCTCCACTCCTTCCGTGCCTGCTTCTCTGGGTAACTGGATACCTGGGACATCTGTGAGCCCCTTACAAAAAAAATAAGTGGTGAAAAAGAGCAAGGTGACTTTTATGGCTACGTGAAATTCACAAGACATTTTCACTGAGGTTTTGCTATAGTTGATCTTGTGTTCGAGTGGTCTCACTTAGCAAGTCCAGGAGACGCAGAGAAGGCCTTTGAGTCAAACCTGACCCATCGTTAAATATTTTAGGAACAGGAAGGAAGTGTAAAGTTTACATACTGAGTCTTTAAGGACAAAGTCTCAGAAAAGGTCACTGTAATGTTCTAACAAAAATACATGGCTATCTCCAACAGAAAGAGGAAGTCTGTTAGGTCTCCCATTTCTCCTGTCCCTCACAATGAAGGAAGAGTATGAGCAACATGAGATTATATCTGAAATGCTTTCAAACCACCCTCCAGCCACACCTTGGGAGTAACTGAGCTTTTGTGTATCCACTAATACAGCCAATTCAGTAGTCCTTCTTTACCCCCTGAGCACCTCGAGCCAACATTCAGTATTAGTATTCATGCAATTGATTTATTCATCAAACCATTCTCAGGTGTTCCAGCCAAGGAGAGAGAAGACTGTGAAGAGAGATGAGAAGAAGGATAAGAGAAATCTATGAAGCTTTTCAGAGGACTTACAGACTAGAAGGGGATCCAAGTTTAAAAATAATTAGAATTCAGTGCAACCGGTGTATAGTTGTATCCAGAGTACCAGGAGAACACAGTGCCAGCCAGCCCTTGGGTTAGGGGAAGAGGTAGGAAGGAGCTGTCTGAGATGGGTGGGAAGGGACAAACTGGTACTCACTGGGCAAAGATGAATGTCTCCAGGTAGTCAGAACACCAGCAGGGCCCCATGCTGAAGGAGCCCTGGCTGGAGGATAGTGGTGGGTATGGCTGGAGCATAGCATGAGAGGGCTCACCACTGGGAGAAGAGTGTGGAATAGCAGTTTGCTGATGTGTTCCTTGATGGCCAGGCTAAATAGCCTGGATTTTTATTCAAAATGAGAGGAAGTCACAAAGGAGTTTAAAGTGGAAAGTGACGCCTTTAAATTAGCATTTTTGTGATCTCTCTGAGGCAACGTGGAGGGTGTGTTGAAGGGGAAAGATAGAGAAAGATGGTTCGTTGGGGCTGGGGCTTCACATATTTCTAGAGCTCCTGTATTGGGCCCTAGGACTTCAAAGATGACTAGAACACCATTTCTGTCTTTCAGGAGCGGTCTGCTAAGGGAGGGTATGCATTATCTATCACTCTAAGAGATTACCAGAAACTTAGTGGTTTAAAACAACACGCTTATTCTCTCACTGTTTACAGGAGATGCAGAATGACATGGGTCTTCTACTTCAGGCTATAGTCCGTCAGAACAGGGCTTCCATCTGAGGCTCAACCGATGAAGGTTCTGCTTCCAAGTTCATGTTATTTGTAGTGCAATTTAACTCCCAGTTGGCTTTAGCCAAAAGCTACCATCAGTTTTTCCCCGTCTAGACCTCCTCAGCCTGGCCACTTGCTTCATCAAAGCATGCGGACTGAGAAAACAATAGAGTTGCTAAAAAGACAGAAGTCACAACCTTATAGAACACAGCTGCAGAAGTGATGGCCGGTCACCTTTATCACATTCTATTGCTTAGAAGTCACAGGTCCTGCCCACACTTGAGGGGAGGGGATTACACAGGGGCCAGGCATGAATACACAGTGGGAAAGAACACTTTGGGGCCGTTTTTAGAATCTGTCTCTAGTGAGGGACCTAGCTATTATTTAATGATCTCAGAATAGTCATAGAAAGAGAAGGTAGGCATAGTCTTGGGGGGAGAGGGGTTGGGTTCAAAGAGAGGTTACTTGGGCCTACTTGGCAATTAAGGGGATGCTTCTCAAGTAGGAGGTTATTGCTGGGACCCTGTGAGATGTCAAACACCTGACCTTTTCCTGTTATTTTTTTAGTCTTATTACCCATAGGGCCTTTGGTTTAAGTGTCTGTGATAGACACAGCTTGCACCTCCGCTGTGCCTCTGACAGATGTGTGAATTTGGAAGGTAGGCAGCCTCTCCGACTCCCTAACACTGCTGCTTACCCCACAGCCATCCTGAAGGAACCCAGCACAGTCCTGCCACATCCACAGTTAGCCAATAACTAAAGCAACATCATAGCTAAGCCACCCAAGCAAGCCCAGATGGACGCTAAAGCCTGTTCAAGCTCACACACAAAGCCAGTTCTGGTCGTGACAGAGCTTGGACTCCAGACTTCTCCTGGGAGGGCTGTGGCCAAGACTCTCACACACACACAACCAACATCAAGCCACTTCAGTGTCAAAGTCAGCAGCCCTGACAGCTCCATGATATGGACATAAATTCTCACTGACTGTCCTCTAAGCTCTGGGCTCCAGGACCACAGCCCCCTTTTCAGCAGCTTGGCCAGGGCCCTTCAATAGGCAGGTCCCTCCCTTGAGGTCCTCTGGAACCCCAGCGCTCATCCATTAGTTTGGCACTGCCAGGCACTGTGGTGGGCACAGGGGTCATATAAAACCTTGTTCAGTGTGAATGACATCTCAAGTCCAACTCCATGAACTTAGTATAAATCTTCCCAAAATCATCCCATCTTTCTCTCTCTGAACAATCTTGTACCCCCAAATAACAGCTGTGCTTCTTCTCCCCCGCCCCAGATTTGAGTCCACAGCCTGACACAGGACTTGACTTCTGTACACTTCTCAGTCTTACTTATCCTATCATCTCCTTAGCATGTTATCTCTACTCTTTTCTGTATGGTGTGTGTGTGTGTGCATGTGTGTCTGTGTGTCTGTGTGTGTGTGTGCGCGTGCGCATGCACATGCCCCTAGTCTTAGGCTAAAGTGTTTCTTTCTCTCTGTGAGACAACATGCTCCTTATAAGGCAGAGCTCAAAAGACAGAGCTGGGGACAGGTTGGGATTCTCTTCAATAAGCTCTCTGGAACAGTTTTTCAGTGGTTGTTAATACAAGATTATTCAAATATCTAGAAACGTGCTCCAGGTGAATGTCGCCCAGAGGAGCCCCAGGGCATGCACTCCCAGTGTGACAGCTTCTCATCTGAATTCTGTCTCTTTGTGGTGACAGAGTCACCAACCTGGATCACTCACATCATGTGGAGGAAACCCACCCAAAGAAGACTCATGAATGCCCAGGTGTGTGATCGCTTCAGACATAGACATCTTTTCCAAAGAGCACAGCCATGATGAAAAGCTCCAAGATGAATGACTTCACACTGAGAGATGCACAGAAGATGTGTTCACAAGGAGACAAGGTCAATTGTAAGAGCAGGAAGACCACTAACCTGGAGGCCATGTTTCCAGTGGCTCCTCCAGCTCAGTGGTCATTGCATGTCCCCGCCGTCTGTTAGTATTGCTGCTTAGTGCTACAGAGGGCTGCACGGCAGAGCCCAGGAGTGGCCGGGTGCTTACTGGCAAGTGGCAACAGAAACCATTTTCCTGCTACAAGTAGAAGCTAAGGTTATAATAAGGGATATTGGGGAGTGAATCAAATCACAAAGATACCTGAAAATCAGGCTTGGGAAGTAGGGCAGGGAAGAGGCAGGCTAAGGACTCCAGATCATTTCTGAGAATGAGTCCAGTGCCACACATGGCGGAATCAATAAAGCTCAGACCGAGGCCCCTGCCACTTCTAGAGTCTGGATGTGACCACAGCTGCCACCATTGCCACAGGGTCCTCTGCAGCCTCAGCCTTACTGTCAAAGTCCAGCCGGTGTGTCTGACGGCTGAGCCTGGTCATCGTCTCTGCCCCTGCAGGGGAGGCTGGGAACAAGGGGCTCAGAGGCTGTGAGACCCAGGGTATACTTCCAGGTCTCAGAGGAACTTTCCTCATTAAATAAAAAGCAATTACATGTGAAAAGGGTAGAAGGCAAGTTTATTTCAAAAAATGTCCTGAGCAACTGTATGTCAGGCAGTATCAGAGTGAGCAAAACCAACAGAATCCCTGACTTTCAAGAGATTACATTTTTATAGAGACAGGGAGTAACAAACAAGTGTGAGTGTGTACCTGTGTGAATATGTGACCGTGTGTCCGTGTGGTGGTGTTGATAAGTGCTGTGGAGAATGCTCAGGGTGAGAGAGGCCTAGAGAGAGGGGAAGGAAGGGAGGGAGTCATGAGACTCACCAGGGAAGATCATTATCAATGGAGGAGACAACTGGAGCAAAGGGACTGAGGCAGGGGCTCAAGAAGCTCAAGGAACAAAACACGCAGCATGGCCAGGCAGAGGAAGTGAGGGGGCAGGCGGAGGAAATGAGATGGGGAGGTTTTACAGCACAAGAAGGGGAGTTGTTGGAAAGTTTTGAACAGAGAGGTGACATGATCTCATATTTTAAGGGGTGCCTTCTGGCTGCTGGTGGAGAGCAAATTGTTGAGGGGGCAAGAATGCAGCGACACATTTAGGCTACTGCAGTGATCCAAGCAGAGGTGCGGCGGTGGGCCGGGTGGAGAGGGGTGAGAAGGAGGCAGATCCTGGATGCATTTTGATGGTAGAGTCATCAGGATTTGGTGGATTGGATATTTAATTCTTTTTCTCATTCATATGTATCTATATATTTATACATATACACTCATATATACACAAATATATTCACATATAAACATATACACATATATACATACATTTAGGCAAAACAGGAAAACCGATTCTAGTCAGAGTTCTGTTCAAATAAAAAAGATAGCAGAGGTGTTCCCTGGTAGAGTAGGGATTGGACTCAATCCACATACATCCCAAGGTGTGGGTTCGCATACCGGGGCCAGTGGGGACAACCAAGATGAATACCTAAACAAACTGAAGAAAAATGCTTCTTCCTCCTCTCTCTGCCTGCCTGCCTCCCTCTGCTTGCCTTCATTTCAGCCTGCACCTTTCCTTTCAAACAAACAAAAAACAAAAAGAGAGAGCAATTAAGTTATTAAGCTAAGAAATAATTAACACAAACTTCCAATACTTTGACTGTAGGTAATAGTAATCACAATGACATTTACATTGTTTGAATGCTTACTAGGTTCCTGGCACAGTTATAACCACTTTACCTATGTCATTTACATGTATTAATCATTCAATTAACATAGCTCTGTCATAAGGCCTGTGATATTATTATTCCCATTTTAAAGGTATGAAATTACATTATAGAAAGTTAAATAAGTTAGATAAGAACCACTTACAGAGAAATGAAGTTTTGCCTGTGGTGAAAGACAAACTAATAATTAACCACTAACCATACACATTCCTCTCTGGGGCTTGATTGCTCATCTGTAAAATGAGGGCATTAGAAGGGATGATTGCTAAAGTCCTATGACTATCTGTGAATTCTTCATCGCTAGTAGAGAAAATGTCATTTATGTTGCTCCTTTATTTTTCAAACATTTAAACAATTCACATCTCTGTGTCTACAATGAGCAATCAAAGAGTATTTTAAAGAATGACTTGATTTCATGAAATAGTTATGTTATAAATTTATTTAAACATGTACAAACAGAAAATTACATATAAGACTTCCTATTATTAAAAAGTCTTTTATAACTATAAAGCTAAAATAAAATTTGAAATAAAACGCTCCCTTTACCATTGCCTCCCATTCCATAGACAAGCAGCTTTCAAACTTCTTATAACTGACAGCCAGTGAGGGGCAGTTTTCCCTCCATATCTGAAAGCAGAAGTTTCCTATTTGGTATGATTTGGTAGGTTATTTTGTGGGTCTGGGAATGCTCAAGATGTGTTCATTCGACTGATGGAAATAGCATTCCCAGGCCCACAAAATAACCTACCAAATCATACCAAACAGAAACACCGTACTTTCAGATAGAGGGAGAAACCTGTCAATACAGAGGGCTACCTATCTATAGAGATGTCTATAGCGATAGATATGTTCTACAGCTAGAATAAAAATTCCAATAAAGTCTTGGAATTTAACCATATTAAGTTTGAAGTACTCTTCATCTATCCTATTTCATTTTTTTCAAAAGACTGATCAGATCCAATAAAATTAGTCCCATTACTCTCTAGTGAGAAGTCACAGTCTTCAGTCTGGAAAACACTATAACTATAGAGTCCAAAATTGTGCCTTTTTTGGTCTTTTTTACTCCCAGCACGGAGACTACATTAAAGTTTACTGAAAGAGGAAAGGAATAAATGATGAATTAGTCATATTATTTCATGGTTTAAAAAGTGATGAGGACAATAGGACTCAGAGAGCTTAATTCATTGCTCAAGACCACACAGTCACACAGATGTGACAGAATGCAGGACGGTCTGAAAATGAAGTGTGTGCTCATTCCACTGGCGTGGGTGGAACTCACTAGAAACATCCTGCGACGAGGATTCAGTGCACATCATTTGTATATAAAGTGGTTGCAGAGAAAGGGGGTGAAGACTGGGGAAAGATGTCATTTCAACTGGAGACTAGTTTCTTCAGCCTAATCCCCCAGTTTGCTCTAGAGCATGAATTAACCTACACAGTATCCCACCTGAATCAAGAGGACAGTCAGCCTTTTGTACCGCAGTGTGTCCGTGAGTCATTGGCTACTGACGGCCAGGGAGGAGTGAGAAGAACCTCCCTGGTGCAGCAGCTCCTGCTCAGCCAAGGACTATTCCCCGGAGAACAGGGGCAGCTGTGAGACATTAGCAAGCCAGTTGTCACAGTTATGGAATGTGAGCCCATGGTGGGACCCAGCTGGGCCATCAGCAGCATCCGTTTCATTCACATGCATCCCAAACACTGACTGAAAGCATAAATGAGTGAACATGCTTCCTCAGTAATAAAACAGAAATGATAATGTGTACTCAGGGTTATTATAAAGAGTGTGTAAGTCACGTAGTCTAGTGCCCAGCACATCAAACTACATAATAGATAATAGTTATAGTAAAACCCAGTGTTGATTTAACAATACTTAGTCATACTATTGTTAATGGTAATAATTGAATTTTTTTATGACAACCGGCAATAAACCTTAACTCTAAAGTCTCAGCTAGTTAATTTAAGAAGAATGAAATTCCTAAAACAAGAACTCCTACCTGCCTGCTAGGGCAAAACATGCTGGCTTAGATCTGCACGTGCAATTCAGTAATTAGAGCTCATTAGAGTCAAAGGCAACTGCTCATCAGCTCGAATTCCCATTGTTAATTCCTGTGATAACACCCAGGGATTACATTGGACTCGGGTGCTGCTCACAGAAATTGGACTTGGGAGATCCCAGATGAAACATAACTCCAGCCCTAACTAAGTTCAAGGCTATAGGACAGAAAGGGTGTGGTCAGAGGAGGCAATAGGTTGGAAGATCATGGAAACTTTCCCCATCCCTGGGTGTCTATTCCAAGCAAGAAGAGAGCTGGCTAGATCTTAAAGTCACAAGTCGTGCTGTTGTGCTTTCTTCAGAAGCCTGAGTTATCACTGAAGGCAAACCCTCCCAGGCTCATTCCATGTCCAGCACTCAGCATAGCCTGCCTGGTGCTTGTCAACCCAACCCCCACCTTCACCTCCACCTATGAAGGTATTAAAATGATGAGTTCCTGCTGAAATTTCAGAACCTCAAATGACTCATACTGTGCACTTTAGTGATTTCAAAAAAAAGTGAACCATTCCTGTTGTTAAAAACGGTGGTTTCAGTTTTTTGCGATGATGTGAATCTGCACTTTCTTTAAGTACCTTGGAAATACCTGATGGGGGTGAATGACGGTAGGACAGACTAAGGAAGAAGGTGGACGCTGGAGGAAGTCAAATTGGGCACAAGTGGGGCATACATCTTCATAGTCTTTTTTTTCTATTTCTAGAAGTATTTCCTGGGGCCGGGAGCTTAAAGGAATTAGGTGTCCTTGCCTCTGATCTCTCCTCCATTTAAGTGCAGATAAGTGGTTCACTCTCCTTCCCCTTTCTCTCATTAAACTTCAGTGTCTCAATCTCCATCTTTGCTGATGACACCACAGACTCTGTTCTACCCTGTTCTTTCCTGAATGTAAACCTCAGGTCTCCGGCAACACAATGATATCAAACCAAGGAATCAAATAGAACCGGTATCTTCAGCTTCTTTCATATTTGCTCTCTCAATTCAGGACTTAATGATACCACCCATTCATCTAAGCTAGAAAGCCTTTGGTCTTCATTCAATCTAAAGGGATAGATTTTACTTACTTTTTCATTGCTCTTTACCCCACCTGAATCACCAGACTCTCTCAGTTCTACTCCAACTTCCAATGTGTCTTAGATACGCCCCACCCACTCCATTCCTGCCTTCACTGCTGAGGCTCACGTTATTCCCACAAGAATATGGTGAAAGCCTCCTAACTGGTTTATTTCCTTCTTTACCATCCATACGCCAAGTCATTCCACAAATATTTTTGAGTCCCCTGATTATTTGCTAAGCACTGCTTTAGGATCTAGGGACACTGGAATAATACAAATAAGACTCCCCCCTTTATGAAATGTACATTCTAGTAGGTTAGACAGATAGCATGCAATAAAGGATTTCCAGACTAAGATGGCAGATGAAAACTTTCTCATAGAGTTTTGTTTTTCCAATAACTCAAAAATAGTCAAAAGAATAAAAGAGTAAAAATAAACAAAAGAAATCCACCAACAGCAATCCTGTAAGAAAAGGGGCATACAGGTTAAGCAAGAAAAGAAACAAGAACCTAGGGGATAAACCTAGGTTTCGGTTTTGGCTCCTAACCTGGTTCCTACTCCCCTGGAAACTGCAATGAAGAATCTACAAAGTCCTGAGAATTCTCACTAATATCCCCCCAGACCGAGAGAAGCCAAGTATGAAGGTACCCACTTCTTCCATTAACTGACAAATGGCAGAAATGGCTCCCGGGGAGAAAACAACAGTGCTGATTCTGTCCAGAGAGAAGTTTCCAGGACAACACACTGAATTTGGGCAATAAAAAAAAGGCTAAAGGTCTATACCCATGGGAATGATGAATACAATGCAATCTGAAGGAGTAAATCCTGACACGTCTCCAAAATGGTAGCAGATAGGGCAGAGCGGAAGCATTTGAACTGCCAACACTCTGCCTACTGAACTTTCCCTGCCCCTCCCCACCCAGATCCTTCAACCCTCAGAGTGAAACAGAGAAGAACAAATGGACCTCAAACGCAAGAGGAAGAGAGTCCAGAAGTTACCCACACTCTAGCAGAACAAATAATGGATGAAGTTCCCCAGGCATGAGCAAGATGAAAAGAAAAAGCACGACAACTATAAAACCATACTGCAGAGGGGAGGCAGGGGTGAGAATGCATGTGACATGCAAAAGACAAGGCAGCCACATGAGAAATCAGAACTCAAGCAACAGAAGGAAGTTCCTCCAACCCAGTTTAATTAGGATGTGAATCAATAAAACAAGAACTCAAAGACGAGATGGTCAAACACTAGAAATGAGATTCAAAGGGGAGATTTCAGGTGAAAGGAAACAAATAGTCGGCAACATTATAGAATTAAAGTATAACTTAGAAGTACAAAGAAACACAGTGCATACTGTTGAAATTTAAATTATGCCGAAAAGTCTTACAATAATCACAGTGACTATAGATGAGCAAGAAAGAGATACTGAAGAGAGAACTAGAAATAGATAAGAGAAAACCATGATTAAACATAAGAATAATTGATGGCCCTTAAATAGAGAACCCAATACATGGAACTAAAGATGCATTCAAAATGTATAATCTACTGCATTTCCAGTGAAGGACTGAATATACAAATAATCAGAATACACTGTGATCTAAGAAAATGTGATACAGAATGCTAAATACCAAAGTATATTCTAACTATTCATTTTTTTGTGATAAAGAAAAAAAGCAACAAGGATCTTACGTTAAAAAAGCAATTCACTCCAGAGGAGCAAAAACCAGGCAGGTCTCAGGCCACTTCACAGCAATATTCAAGGCCAGGAGACAGAGCAGCAAGGACCAGGCCATCCACTGGTAGTGGGAGTGTGCATTTATTCAAGCACTCAAACTACTTGGCTTTAACTTATAAAGCTGAACATGCACATATGTTATAATCCTACCATGATTGCATTCTTAGATATATAGTCTACACAATTAGTGCACAATACTAGGAAACAAGAAAAGCAAAAGAATGTTCCTAACAACATTGCTATGACAGATAAAAAAAAAAAAATTAGATGCAAACTCAAATGACAGGAGAATGGATAAATACATTGCAGTCTATTCATAAAACTGCATGACCTACTCTAGTGATAATAACTATAGCTACGCATGTCACATATACCCATATGTGATCGAATCGTAGAAACGTATTGCATTTATCCAGATAAAAAAATCAGAATCAAATAGTATATTATTAAGGAAAACTTTAGATAAATCCATAAAGAAAACTTAGGATGATGATTCGCTCTGAGGGTTGTGGTAGGAGGCGATCGTAGGGAGAAGCCCACAGGTTGCTTTTCAAGCAGCAGTACTGTTCCAGTGAAGAAACTGGGGGATGAATTCATGCCTGCTCATTTTATTATGAGGATTTATAATATAGAAGAAAAAGAAAATAAAATTCTTAATATTTTAAAAAGCATTTTTCATCACTAGGAAAATAAGGAAGAAAATGGAGTGCTGTAAAGAAAGTGGGAAGGAGAGTATGATTACCAGATGACACGGAATTTCAGCATCGGACAAAAGACAGACAGATGTTCTCCAACTTGAAAGAGGCCACGGGATGTAGTACCCACGAATCCTCTTTATAAAGTCAAACCTGTAGCAGAATGAGTCAAGTGAAGAACTCAGAAATAGGCTGCTGTAAAAGGACTTGGAGACAATATTGAATTCATTTAGATAAAGAAATATCACTAAAAAGAAAAGGGTGAAATTATAACTGCATAAACAAAACATGCATGCTATAAATATGGACAGAATAATAATAATAATAAAAAAAATAAAATAGTAATAGCAGCAATTTTCTAATGAAAATCTTGGATGGTCTTTTGCATCTGACCTTGTTAGAGTTGCTGATACTAAATTTGTTCTTCCACTTAAACATCAGTAGAAATGAGTAAAACAGATGAGAACTATTTGCAGGAATCGCATCAGGCACAGTCCTCATGTGGGCTGTGATCCTTGAGAGCAGAGACACAGCCAGACAACCTCTCACCCACCCTGGCCTCCTGCTCCTGGGACCACCCTTTGAAGCACGGAGCACTGTTTGACATGCAGAGAGAGCTGGTTTCTCTGAGCAGAGGTGGGAGAGCTCATCTGAGGGGGCAGGGAAGAGGAGAGGAGGGAAAACTGGAGGGTAGCCCAGGACCCCAGCCCTGAGTGTGGGGACCCTTGGTGGAGGGCAGAAGAGAGGGTAGACTCCAGAGGAAGGCTGGCAGGGAGCCACTGACAGTCATTAGGAGACCCGGAAGATGGTGAGGATGCGGAAAGCTGGCCTTCCCCAAGTCAGCCCGGACAGGTCCCAGGAGCACTCTGTGCCAGTATGCACACCGGAAAGGAAGAAAACCAAGGAGAAGATGGCATGGCTGGGGAACACTCCAACATGAAACGCTACAATCTGCACTAGCAGAAGCAATGTTGATTCCAAAGGCAAAACCAAAATCAGGACAAGGAGACAAAAGATGTTCATTATTAAACAGGAAATAAGCTTACATGAGACAACATGTACCTAACGCCCAACCTGGAGATGGTTCTGGATGCAACTTCCACAATTCAGCCCTCATCAACACCAGTGAAAGGCCTTCCTCTGTCTCGGGAATTTTTGTCAGGAAACACAGAATGAGACTATTGTTTAGGTCAGTTCATGCTCTCTGCGTTTAAACATTGCATTTTAAGAATAACTTTTAGCATGTGTGATAGCTTTCAATTTTTAATGACATTCATTTGGTATTTACTTTGTGTTAATCTTCCCTCCTTTTAGTGTTCCCTATTATCAAATGTTGATCTCAGGGAAATTTCAAAAACTAATTTTGAACTATCTATAAACCCTATGAATTTCCTCACAACAGTAACAAATTATGCATGTCATTGTATCTTTTTAAAAACAGAAAATCTCCCATACATGATTCATTATTTAGAAACAAGTGAAAAAAGGATTATTGAAATATAGAATAATTTTTAATTTGGGAATGAAAGCTTAAGAATTCTGGGGCATTCTAACTTGTTCCCGAATCTCTAAGATTAATGTCATATTTTTTGTCTCATGTACTTCCACATGCTCTTCAAACTTCACTTCAAACAATCCCTCTTCTTTAAACGTTTCTGTATTCAAACAAAACAAAACGTCTTTATTAGCCAGGGCTGATGGTTGCAAATGTCAGAAACCCAATACAATGTAGCTTAGGGAAAGGGGTACTTTTATAAGTGTGTGTGACTGGGAGTGCTGTGGCTTCAGGCACAATTGGATCCAGAGGCTTCAGAATATTCTGACTTCTCTCTCTCTCTTCTCTACCCCACCCGCCTGCACTCCCCTCCCCCAGCCTTACCTCTGATTTAGGTCCAGTTTCTTACCAGTCACCGAAACAGTCACCGGGAACTCCAGCCATGCATTATCCGTAAAGCTCTTGACCCCAAATTGAACATGAGTGCTTTTTAATAGGCTTGGCAAAAGTTCTCAGTAGCTCTCTGATTGTCCTACTGTGTGTCACCTACTCTCCCTAAGCCAGTGACTGTCATCAGAGAGCTAGATATTCTGATTGTCCAGACTTGGGCCACCTGCCCTCTTCTGAGTTCAGTCCTATAAGTCTACATGGAATGGGTTCCCCACAAGAAGCAGGGCTTCTCCTGTCTAAAAGAGGGGAATTCAATGCTGGGTCAGTAAGAAACCATAGATGTCCACCTCACATCCATTCTTCTCTCCCTCCCCAGAACCAACACCTCTGTCTCTGTGCTCCTCTAACCTTTGTTTCCTCCTGTGTTGTATTATGTCTCATAGGATGCTCTTGCTGGGTGTCCTTCCCCTTCTTGCCTCTCAACTCCTCTTGACTTACCAGCACCCATCATGTGCATTCAGTGGACATTTAATAGTGACACTTACTGTGTGCTAGCCACCGACCAAAGGTCTATATGAACTTGTTTTCCTCTTCACAGCCGTACTTTGAGAGGGGATTACTCACTCCCCTTTAAATATTGGTTGAATACTGTAATCAGAATAAGTCATGGGTTAAAGAAGTGACAAACTTCTTTTAGAAGTTTGGCTTCTTTTAGAGTCCTTTTAGAGCTCAAGGGCTGTCGGTCACAGTTGAAAGGACTTGGTTCTGTTAAAGGAACTATTGTCTGTGGGTGCTTCCCTGAAGGTAGCCTGTCTGACCACATAACAAGGTGGGATGACCTCCACCAGAGAGGCTGGACCAAGGCCAATGACACGGCCTGAGGCAGAGGACACCGCCTGTCACGCCCTACTGCCCTGCCCCTCCATAACATCACGAAATATCTGGGTTTCCCCGAGGCCAGCAAACAAAAGAACAACTATTTTTTGGAATAAGTAATCCTGATACTGGATATGGTCCAAGACACACAGAAGGAATCCCTCTGGCAGATAAATCATGGAGTTGCACAGCAAGAGGGACCTTAAAAATCATCTAAGACTATGCTTTTGTTTTCAAGACAAGGAAACAGCTGTAGAGGTTAAAGAAATTGTCCAAGGTCACACAGCTAGTTAGTATGGAAGCTAGAAGGTGGAAGTAGAACCCAGGTCACTTTCTGTGTTTTCTGAGGTTCCACATAGGCTAAATCTTTGCTCAGGCTATTTAAAGCCCTAACTTCGACACTTGAAGGTGAGAACATCAACCTGGGTAGGGGACCTCTGTGTGTTGTCCTTAGTTTCCTATGAACACGTTTTGGAGGAAGTCCAGGGCAGACACGGTTCCACTGCCTGGACCATGCTCAGAACATTGCCCCAGAACCAGAAGCAGCACCGCTGGAGAGGCCTACTGCATTTCCTCCAGAGCAGGCTGCCAAGTGCATTGATTTTGTGTTCTGATCAGCAGACCAAAGGACTCTCCGACGCCACCAGCTGCCGTGAGGGTCCACCTGCATTTGCTAAATCCCTGCACTCTCAACTACCAGCCCTGTGGGTGGTTTTCCAATAGTAGCGCAGTGCTTCTCACTAGTATCGGGGAGTTCCTAACTTGATTCAAGGTTGCTGCTGACTCTTGTACTGAGACTTGGGACTAGATCTGATCAGGATATGTTAGGCTGGGCTGCTGCTCACCAGGGCTGCAGACTTCAAAACACCCACAATGCCTTCCATATCCACAGCAATATGTCCCCACATTTGTGTGTGGGCCCCAGAGCACACACACTCTTGGTCTAGAGAGTAAGACGCAGTATCGCTCCAATCAACTGTTAACTAAACTGTTTCTATCTTGCTACTTGCATAAATGCATCTTTCTAACAAAAAAGTTAAATATATGTTAAGCTATGATTGTTATATGATTACAAGTCAATATAATATCAAAGACATCTCATTATTTTTAATTAGAGGACACGCGTGATGTTTCGTTGACAGGCTGGCAATACCTAGATATGTAACAAAGACATACAGAAGTCACCTATTATACTACTTATTCTGTATAATTACTTTTTCTTATCTTCATTTTAGTAACATTACTACTTATCTATTATAATCAAGAGAGTCATATGATTTATTTTCCACGAACAGTAATGCTCTAAAGAATTACATAATAAAAGAATAATATTCAAAGTATATTAAATTTTAATATATTTCACAAAAACATAAAGAAAAGATAAAAAATCAAAATAGTTTTAAAAGTTGTCTTTTTATAATATTTAAATCACTCTATTAAAGTTAAATGCAAAATTACAGTCATCAAATATACAAATTTTGATCAGAATTTAATAAAAATTTCATTTATTGAAAATTTCATGAAATGATATTACATCTTTTTATTAAAATAAAAGTTTGTATGTTACTATTCCCCATCCTAGTTTATGAGGAATAACCCCCTGATCCACAGTTTGCTTTCCTCAGTTTCAGTAACTGGTCCAAGAGTATCACACATTATGCTCAATAAGATATTTACAGAGAGCGTGCATTCACATGCCTTTTATTATTGCATATTGTTATAATTCTTCTGTTTTATTATAGTTTTGTTGTGAGTCTTTTATTGCTCCTAATTTATAAATGAAGCATTCTTCTAGATATGTATGTATAGGAAAAAAACATAAGATATAGGATTTAATACTGTCTGAAGCTTCAGGCATCCACTTGGGGTCTTGGAATGTCTCCCCTGTGGGTAAGGAGGCACAAACAGTACAGTTATTATTACACTTGACAAAAGTTACCTCTAGAACACATGTGGTGAATCTGCTTTATTCACTGAGTCTGTATTTCTGAATTCACCTTTTTGTTAGTTTCTTTGCAACCCGGAAATCAAAACTTGCAGCATTTTCCCCATCATTTGGAGACAGAGTGGTGAAAAATTTGAGCTACCCCGTGTAAATGTTCCTGCTGAGGCCGAGCAAGATGACAGACTTCTCTGCTCAGCTCTTATGCCACATACAATGTACCTTTTGGAAGTCTAGTTAGTATCACATTTTTTCACTTCTTTGTGCTTTTTGTTGGTGACTTTGCTGCTTAAAATGATCCCCTGCCTAGTGATACGCTGCTGTCCAGTGTTCCTAGCACAAGAAGGCTGTGACATGCCTCACAGAGGAAATATGTATTAGATAAGCTGGTTTAGACATGAGTTATAGTGCTGTTGGCACCAGTTCAGTGTTAATAAATCAATAGTATAATTAGATAAGCTATCTTTAAACAGAAACACACATAAAACATGGTTAAATATTAATTAGCTGACAAAAATACTGCGACCAGAGGCAGGAAGGAACGTAATCCTGTGTTTCTCCTAGGAGCAGTAGTTCAGCCTTCACCAATTCAGTGTCTGTGGTGACATCTTTTGGGGCATAATGACTGTGCATAATGAGAACTGGCTACATAACAAACTTAAGAGAGATGCTTAATGTTGCAAAATAGTCCACATCTGGCTTGCGTAAGAGTAGCAAATACTACACAATTGGGAGGCTCTGGAACCACAAATGAGATCCAAAGAGAAGGAAGAAAATGTGTATTTGACACTGTTGGGAAACGGTGCTTGATGGTACAAGAATCTGGTGCATTCATGCTGAGAAGAGAACTTACAAGTCAATTAATTTGTCTTTTATCTAAATTCTTCCACTGCTCAAATCTTCCCACTCTCCAAAATGATGTCCATCTCCAATGCTGGCAGTGATACAACCCACAAGCTCATAGTATTCAAGTGTGGTCACTTTTTGTTTTGAAAATACAGGACAAGTGTGTGGAGATGTGATTCTCTGGGGCTTGCATGGTGTAGTCAACAGAATGGATGTTTACTATGTCTGCAGGCCCTACACACTGTAAACCAAGCAGCGCTGAGCCAGATCCCGGTGACCACGTGTGCTACTGGATACGGTCATTGTTGATGGATGTGTTTGAGAAGCAGAGCCCCATCAAGCCTGAGGCCCAGGGAGGCTGGAGCTCGGTCTGGGGTGGGACTAGTCCCCGATTGCCAGTAACTCAGCAACCTAAGCTCTGGCCTAGAGGTGTGCAAACCAAATACCGTATCAATGAAATTCTCCCTCTACTTATACAATACACCTTCATGAGCTCTGAAATTGCTCTGAAATTCCGGTAAGAGAAGCCAACTTGTATGCGAATTTTTCCAGACTAGTACGTTTGTGTTAAATTCTTACTGCAGTCCCCTTTTCACAAGAGACTTTATTGTTTTGGAGAACAGAGAGCAGATCATTCTCTTCCATCACTCCATGTTTTTAAAAACCCACAGCATTTTTTTTTTCCTACAAAATGTGCCTCCCTTGGCACACAAGCCCTTACACTCTTGGTCCCAGATTCTAGAAGATCAGGATTGTCAGGCAATCCTCATTCACCTTTTACCAGAATGTGTTTCTCTGCCATTCTTCATTTCCCTCAGTCTTCCAGGTTCTCCTTTTTATTTCTGCCTGCAGAGGTTAGCTTCCAGACGCCCCTGTCGCTAGCTCCGTGACCTTTGGAAAGTCCCTCTGTGCCTCCATTTCCGCATTTGGGGGGAGGGATGCTGTGTCCACCACATAGAATTGAGGTGACGGTAAGTGACATCTTCCCTGCCACGTGTTGGGGCACAGCTGAACACAGAGTACTCGCTCAGGACACATTCCTGGTCTTCCGTGTCGTTGCTGCTGTAGCAGGAGGGTTTGACTAATCCCTCTGTTCCCTTCCATCAGGAGAATTTCATTGGACTTGGAGCCCTTCCCAGGGTAACAAAGCAAGGAGTCATTAAAGATTTATGTTGCTCTTTTTATGGCCCAGGTAGGCCCCTGGGCGGAGCCAGAAGAAAGCCAAGCGGCTCCCTGCCACAACGCCAGCTCATGGGGCTCCTTCTGAACTAAGAAAATAATCTCTCTTTAAATATCAGGTTGGACAATAAAAATGAAACGTATGAACACATGAAAAAACAAACACGGATCTTAATCGAACAACTTCTGTCCATGTTGGGATCCACCTCAGTGGCATGGGGAAGTCAACAAGGAATTCCAGCTAGAGACCCATGTCCACTTTTCCCAGAGCAGGCAGCGCCCCTCACCCCTCTCCTGGAGACAGTGCAGCATTGCGGGTAGACAGAGCTTGCTGGGGACCTAGAGGTTGGTCTGTAGGGGAACAGGGTTGGAAGCAGCAGGGAACTGGCTGGATTCCACTCAGGGGTGTTGGGGACGTTGAAGATTGATGGGAAAACAGGAAGACGGAATCTCCGAGAAAAGACAGGAATCTGAGACAGTTGTCAAGACAGCGATTTATGGGCAGGGACTCTGGAAGCTCATATGACTGACAGGGAGCTGGAAGACAGGCTCAGACAGAGCCACTTAAACACCATCTTGTCCAGAGCCCCTCAGAAGCCATCAGTGTAGGTCACTGCTGTCATCGTCACCTGGAACATTTGTATTTGCTCCCAGACCCCTGACATTCACCTCTGCCCTACAGGACACTGCAGGCCCCAGTAAGCCTGCCTCACCTCTGGCCTTGGACTGACTCTGTGTCTTAGAGTCTATGACAGAGCATCTGACCTGGTACCAGAGGTGCCCTCCCACTGATGCTAGGATTACCCCGACAGATGAGTGTTTGGCTGCTGGGTGACCAAAACCATGTGTTTACAGCTTTACTGCAAACTGACTGACCTGATTAGCACACCTAAATTAAAAATCCTTCATCAGAGTGGAAGTCTCAGAGGAACAGGAAATGGAGAGTTGGAAGGCAAATGTCGATGTGCCCATCCACCTGCCTGATTTTATCAAAGGTTTATTGAGCTCTTACTCCCTACCAGGCACTATATTAAGTGCAAGGGCTGGCCCACAGCATCTGCCTCAAGCAGCTGGCATTTGGAGGGGGAAAGAGAAACCATCAGGCACTTTGCAAATTGGAAGTCCTTGTGATGAGAGAGGGCAGCACAGTGACTGGTTGTGGGAGGGCAGAGAAGAGGTCCTATGGGTGGGGGCTTCCTGAGATGGAGACCTCACAGCTGAACCGGGATAGTCTGGTGGTGGGCAAGAGGGCTGCAGATGAGGGCATCTTCCGTTTCTGAATTAGAAGGCCCATGGCTCCGTGTACTCACTCACTCCAGCCAATGGGCTGCTGAGAGCCCTATTGGAGAAGAATTTTAAGGCTGAATCCCAGGTCACCAGAAGAGTGCTGTAGTGAGTTAATGACATCTGCTACAGAGAAGGAACAGGGCAGGAGGACACAAGACACATCATCAGGCCAGCCTGAGAACAAGGGGAAGTGACGAGGGAAGATGTAATTAGATAATGACACGTGTCACAGCAACCTAGGTTGGGAGCTGTAATTATCAAGCCAATCTGATCCAAAGCCCTCCTTTCTAACAAACAGTTCATGTCTCTTGGAATGGCATTAACATATAATATAACCTACATGTATATAAATTAAAAAAAAAAAGAAATATGAGATCCTAATGAGGTAATAGAGATCACAGAGAGGAAGAAAAAAGGAAACATTGATAACAAACAAATGTGCATTTCAGTATGTGAACATTTGGGCACAACTACTCTAGAAGACATAATAAGGGATGAGATACTGACCATTATCCTTAGACTCCCCATACATGTGACTGTGACAAATACAAGTTGATAAATGCAAGGTGACTCAAATATCACTAGCAGCTTTGCCATAGTTGACATGACTTTCTGAAATGGAAGAACAATACTTGGTAAATTTCTCAATAAAGTGAAGCCAAGTCTTCCCTGGAGTGTCCTACGTGCTCTAAAACTATGGGAAAAGTGTTGTGTTTATATGTGAAACACAGAGTCTAGACTTAGTTAATATAATCAGATTTATCAGCAGCCTCCTGTCCCCTCAGACATACTTTCATGTATTAGTTCCTATGGCTGCTGAAACAAATTGCCACAAATTTAGTGGCTTAAAAGAACACAAATGTATTCCCGTACAGTTCTAGAAGTCAGAAGTCTAAAACTTGTTTCTCAGTCAAAGTCAAGGCATTACCAGGACTGGATCCTTTTGGAGACTCTGAGAGAAGAGTCCATTTCCTTACCTTTTCCAGCTTCTAGTCTTCACCTGCCTTTGGGCAATTCCTCCATGTCAAAGCATGTCACTCAAGTCCCTGTCTAGGTACCACCTGCCCTTCTTCTCTGACTCCTCCTACACCCCCTTATAGGGATGGTGGGAACGACACCAGTCCAACCAGATAATCCAAGATAATCTTTCAATCTGGAGACCGTTATCTTAATCACAAATCTGCAAAGTCCCTTCTGCCACAAGGTAACAAGTTCTGGGGATTAGGCCACAGACTTATTTAGGGGGTAATTCAGCCTATTAGACTTTGTTCCACTTTTTACTGCACTGAGGAATTCCAGGCAGTTTGCCCCCTAGGAAAGAATGTTTTTCTTCAAGGACATCCCAAGCATCTTGGCGTTCTATCCTGAACTTCTCCACCCTGAATTATCTGTGGGGTTCACTTACCAGCATGTGTGCAGCAAGGAGGGGGAACTGGGTGTCCCCTCTAGGGTACGCTAGGTCAACAAGGAACCATGGAGAGATGCCCCTGCCTCTCGTGCTCCAGGTGGCATTGAGCCTATTACTATTGGTTATTTCTTCTTCCTTATCTCACTGTCTATGAGAAAGAGAAAGAGAGTCAGAGAGATTATTTATGATAAGGAGTTATGATAAAGATAATCAGCTCACAAGAGTACAGAGGCTGAAAAGTCCCAACATCTATAGTCAGCAAACTGGGGTCCTGGTCTGAAGGCCAAAGAATTAGGAGAGCCAATGATAGAAGTTTTAGTTTGAATTGAGTCTACAGGTGGGAGAACACCAGTTCCCAGCTTGAAGACAGGGCAGGGAAAGAGTTAAACACAAGCAATTCAGCCTTTTATTTTATTCAGGTCTTCAACAGAATTAATAAGGCCCAATCCATTTTACTCACTTTACCAACTAAAATGTTGATCTTGTCTGGTGGAGCAGCGGTTAGGTCAATC
Organism: Solenodon paradoxus; assembly: GCA_004363575.1. Classification (NCBI taxonomy): domain Eukaryota; kingdom Metazoa; phylum Chordata; class Mammalia; order Eulipotyphla; family Solenodontidae; genus Solenodon; species Solenodon paradoxus. Next base: position 10,218 of record RJWH01007814.1, on the reverse strand, counting down.
GTCTCCAAAGGAACACTGGTCACATACCCTGGGTTCGATTTCTGGGGCTAGAAACAACCAGTTTGACCCACTAAGTAAAAAATAAATACAAACAAAATACTTATTCTTCCTCTCTCTTCCTGTCTGCCTGCAACTTTATTTATTGATCTGTATATTAAAGGAAAGGTGCAAGCAGAAACCAAGGCGAGCAGGCAGGCAGGCAGGAAGACAGAGGAGAAAGAAGCATCTTTATTTTTTAATTTTGATTTGGCTGTTCACACTGGTTGCCTCCCCGACAGGGCTGGCACTCAAACTCAGGGGCATGTGGCTTATCCGTTTGGAGGTGATTGACCTAACAGCTGCTCCACAAAGATGTGCCCGCACCTTTCCTTCAAAAACAAAAAACGAAGGACTTCTCCAGAAGCATTCTCATAGATACATCCAAAATAATGTTTAACTGAATATCTGGACACTTTACGGCTCAGTTAGGTTGACCCATAAAATTAACCATCACATTTTCTCTGTTTCCTGATACTACCGTCAAATAAACCACACATAAACCTATACTTTATGTTCTGATCTTGGGGTAATCCAAACAAAAACAACAGGATTTTCACAAACACTGATGTCAGATAACACATATACAAGTCCTGTAGGATTTTAGAAAGTTCTTTGCCGTGCAGAATAGTTCATACGTTACAGGAAGTCTAACCTTTCTAGCCCCTGAAAACTAAATGCCAGTAACATGTTAAAACCCCAAACACTATGACAACCAAAAAGCCCTGTGTATTTCCAAGATGTACCCAAATATAGTACTACTTACCTATTCCTCAGATTAAAAACCATTTGTGTAGAGGAAATGGACTTCAGAAATGGCTAGATAAGGACTTCAGATAGTGCTTCCATTACTTTCCTAGCTCTTCCCTCCTCTGTGCGTCAGTTTAATCCTCAGCCTATCCATCATCTTGGAGGCAAGTTGGCTGCAGCTGTTTAAGGAATATATCCACATGCTACAGAGGCCAGAAGTGAGAGCACTCTGTACTCATATTTCAGCAATATTCCCAAAACCTACCCTGAATAGGTCAGATGAAGGCACATACTTGCCCTGATGGATGGCTTATTTGGAGTAGGGAATTTTTTAAGGGAATTTTTGAGGGACCCGTCATGGCCCAGTCTGGAGCAGAAGCTACGAGTAAGTCAGTCCCCTTGTTTTATGGGCTGTTGTGGGTGATGGTTAGATGAACATGTGAGCATTGTTAGGAGAGGAAAGGATGCTGGGTAGGAAACCCCAAGATGTGTACAGTAGAGACGGAGCTACATTCACGGAAAAGCATATTGTTTGGTGTGACAAAGGTGTAGGGAGCAGGAGGTTGGTGAACAAAAAAATCCTGCAGATGAACTACAGGAGTGAGTAGATAATAGATCATTGATTTAATTAATAGAATTAGTACCCTTGTTCCTCAGCCATGTTCACTAAGCAAAGCTCCAGTGAACCTTTCACTTTTCGCATCACTCATTCATCAACTAGGAATCCTCTGGCTGGTCCTTTGTGACTGCATTTTTCACTTTGAATTGGTGATGGGGCGCTCTGGTCTATACATCAGTCTCTGTGAGTTAGGCTAGTGTTAACTGACCCTGAAAAAAAATGGTCACCCCCATGGTGAGTGATTTCAGATTGCTGAGCCTCCTGTGTTGAACCTGAACTCTGGCGATATTGCCAAGTTAACTGTCATCCCCCGCGGCCTCCCCCTTGGTTACCAGTCTCCACACTGCCACTTCCCAATGGTCATCCACTCTCTGCAACGTTCTTAGTCCAATTTTGTAGGTAAAGAAACTGAGGCTCAGAGACGTTAAATGATTATCTTGGAGCTCACAGCCAAAAGGTGGGAGTCAAGAGTCAAAGCCAGGTTGTCTAACCACAGCAGATGTTACCATCCCCCTTCTCCTTACATTAGTCAGCATAGAACAGAACACACTCTGAGTCTCCAAAGCCCCCTTTTCTCATAAACAAAAAGCCGACTATGTTTACAAAAGTCCTGTGCTTAATAATCAGAGGACAGAGGCAAATGACACATGTGCTCGCCCTGTCTTTCCTGGATTGTTTGAGTCTTTTGTCCCCTGGGTCTCAGCCTCTTCATGTCCTCTCTCCTGCTTATGCCAGTACAATAGGAGAGCTATGATTCAGCAAGAAATTGTCCTCCTCCAAAGACCAAATAAGGGGCTGGGCCCTAAAAACAACAATAACCCCCCGGAGGTGTTGTGAATTAAAACGAAATGTATTCTGAGGTAGGCAGGGTTTCTAGGGCTGAAGACAGAGCCTGGATGGTGCCCAAAGGAGAAGAAAGGGACAGCCAGCTGCCTACCTCCATTTTTTTGGAAACAGTTGCTCCTCCTGCCTCAACTGCATCTCCATAATAGGGAACAGGCTGCAGTCCTCGAAGAGTTTTTATTCCTAGGGCTAGAAAGGAGCAAATGATGTTCTTTGCTCTGCAACATGTCAGGTCTAGACCCTTCGTTTCCTCCCACTTCCTCCCCTCTGCCTCCACCCATCCCCAAGCCTGGCATTTTGGGACTTTTTGCTTGCGTGAAAATTTATTGCACATCTTCACAATATTGAGATAATTCATAGCACCTTCTTAGGGCTGAGATGAACAAGAAGCTGCAGGAAATGGAATCACAATTTCCACTGTCTGGGCAGCTGAGCTTCTGGTGAATAGAATGGAGAAATGGAGTCCAGTGGGAACATGAAGTCTGAAGGACTCTGATGTCTGAGATCAGTCCCCAGAGTCTCTGGGCCCATCACAACCCAGGGAAGGCTGTCTTACTTCTGGACTTGGAGAAGGAAACCTGCTGGCTGAGTCTCAGCTGAAGGGCCGGGGTTGCGGGGAGGCAGGGGAGAGCTTGGTATCCTGAGCCCCTCCACACAGTGAGGACAGGCATCGAGGGGTTTCGCTCCGCACTTGCTGGTTTTGTTTTCCCTCCAAGCTTCTTGGTGTTGGTGTAAGCACCTAGTAGAGAGCTCAGAGCCACAGAGTTTCCAGTGGCTCTGCACAGTTCAGTGGTTTATTGTAGATGACTGTGACATGAATGGATGCCGTTTGATGGAGACCAGATCTCGCAGACCAGCCTGCTCCTGTGCAGCCAGTGCTCTGGGACCTTCACAGGCACGTAGACATGGGCTGGGTCTGCCTCCCCTCCTCCTCCTTCACTCTTTGTGAATAGGATCCCAGCCCCAAGGGATGTGATAGAGGGTATATGTAAGTGCGTGTAAGTACCCATGAGTGCATGAGTGTGAACGTGTTTATAAGTACCTGAGGGTGTGTGTGCGTGTTGGGGGCATTGGTATCCCCTGAAATTAAGTTAAAATTTATGTGAATTTCTGTGTTACCAGAAAGTTTTCTAAAATTTCCATGCATTTAGGGCCCACTGTGGGAAGCTGAGCATCTTGTCTTGGGTGGACGTTTGCTGGTGTCAGAGGAGCCCAGATGCGCACTGACCATGCCTAGGCCCCGTTTGCTTTCAGCACATGCTGTGGTCTTCCCTCTCCTCCCACACCAATCCAGATGAGCTTTCCTTCTTCCCTGGGGCAAGCCTGCGCTCATCTGCTTCCTTCAAAATGGACTCTGTTCCCTGTGACAGGGGAAGGCCCAGGAAAAAGATTCCAGTCAAGCAGTGAGGTCCTTCATTCTGGGAGGGAAGGGAAGCCCTCTCTGCTACCTCCTAGAAACAAATTGCAAGCTATTCCATGGTTGGTTGGTTGTTTTTTTTCCCACAGTGGGAACTTGCAACAACTGAGCTTTGACATGTAGATGACAGCAATGTCACAGGGATAGCAGAGCAATGACTCCAGAGGAAACTGGGTCTCTGAACAAACTGGCAGCACAGGCTGCCCATCAGCTGCAGTGCTTCCCAGAACTAGGCAGCAGGGAGACGTAAAGGAATTTGTTCTTTAAGCCACTGACTTCTTGGGGTTGCTTTGCTCCCACAGTCCAGCCTCCAAGCTAACGGATGCACATCAAAACACCCCACTGCCCTTCCTCTCCTAGAGGAGGGGGAAGCACACTGAACCAGGGAGGGGCCCTGTTCAGTAGAAGTGTTGGCTTTGTGGTCAATGCAAAGAGAATTAGCTGCCTAGCAGAAAAGTTTCAAAGGGCTAGAGAGTGCTTTGAACCATATTCATTTGCTCATTCAATCATTCATGCCACAAACAGTGCCCAGGCACCTCCATGTGAAAGAAGTCAGTGCGCTGCTTGCCTCCCCTTCGAATATTCTCCGCCCACCTGTGCCTACGGTGTTGGTGTTGCCAGGAAGCAGGTCTTCAGGAAGCAGAATCCACCGAGTGAAATGTGAATTCTCCGTCAAATGCTCTGATGTGGGGGAAGGAGATGGAGACTCATGAGGATGGAGTGTTGGGTCCAAGACGCCTTCTTTGTCTCTGGGCACCAGAGTTCCATTCTTGCTCGCACAGACCTGCAATTGTTTGCTTCCATGTACTCCCACCAGATTGATTCCTGACACACAGCCTCCCTCCCACCCGGGTCTCTGTCTTTCAGGGAGGCCGCGGTCGAGGTCACTGGGGCTATTTTCCACCGTAACCGCTTTGGAGCATTATTTGGTCCAAAGGCCTGGGGTGTGCCCTGACTCTTAACACTTCCCAGCCAGGTCTTTTGACTTCTAGTTTCCGGAATCCAGCTTCCTCATCTATCAAATGGAGACACGTTTTTCTCTCCTAATTGACTAATGTTGTGAAGGTGGGAAACATGTGTGAGTCCTACCATTTATAACCCCAGGGATACTGCGGCACACTCAAAACTTGCAAATAAAAAGTGGAATGGTCTGACAAGGACACCCCCAAAGAACCTCTGCCCCATCACTCCGAGACCCTGTCTGGAACTTTCCAGATCTGCAAACATTTCTTTCTACAAGAAACGTGCCCAAAGTCAAGGGATCAGCACAAAGGTTTATCAACAGATGGATAAATAAATAAATAGTGTTGTATACATAGGATGGGATACTTTTCAGCCATAAAACAGAAGTACGAATACAAGCTACAAATATTCTAAGTAAAAAAAAGCCAGACACACTAGGTCACAGGTTTCATTCCATTTACATGAAATTTTCAGAAGAAATAAATCCATAGAGACATAACCCAGATGGTGATTGCCAGGGCCTGGGAGAAGGGGGCTTTGGGTTTTTGCTTAATGGGATTGAAGTTTTACTTTGGAGTAGTGGAAACACTATGGAACTACATAAATGTGGTAGATGAATGTAGCTTTGTGAATTATTAAAGGCATCTGAACTGTGCACTTAAAAAATGTATGTAACACACACATATATGCCTGTAATACTTATGGTTATCGTTTCTTGTTACAACAAAGAACTGACTCAGAACTGAACTAATTTTTCCAACTGCCTTCTCTCCTCAGCTGGAGTAAGGGTTCATACTCAAGGCAAATTTAGTTTGGAAATTCTGAATTTTGTATCCACATCCAACAAATACTAGGGCAGTCAAGCCAGAGATTTTAGATTCAGGTTTCCAGGCAAGACTAAAGTAGTGGTTTCCACAGTAGACTAAAGAAGTGGCTTAAAAATGAGACTTCCCAAAAGTTATCAAGGTTTGTGTCAAAAATGGAAACACTGAATAAAATATACTCCCTCATAACTCACTTGTGTTTAAACACTAGATACAAAGTTAGACACCAAAAGAGCCGTCATCTAGGTTTGAAATGATTCTCTAGAATGAGAGATGAGTTTTTAAAACTCTTTAAATGACATTTTCAACTTATTTTCAGAAAGGCCTTATTATAGTATTTTGGTTTATACCTGGTAGCTAGTGACAAACTCCCAGAATAACATTATCTTAAGTAAGTTATTTCCTTTTTATCTTTGTGAATTTCCTTTTCATTTTTAAGAAATCTGGAGGTCATCCGTCTAGGGCAATGCAGCCCTACAGGTCTTTTCTCTAGTGGCATTGCTGCCTGTGATTTCCATTCCCAAGGCCCAGGATGGCTACTGGAGCTCCAGCCATTACGTCTACAATCTGAAAGTTGGAAGAAGAAGAGAAAGAATATATTTCTTTTTAAGGAAATTGAAATCACTATTTAGATAACACTGTATTTGTCAGAATAAACCAGAAAGGGTGGTCTCTATTGTAGGCAACAACATGCCCAACTAAGCATCAGGATACAGGGATTATTGTGTGTGTATGTGTGTGTGTGTGTGTGTGTGTGTGTGTGTGTGTGTGTTGCCAAGAAAAGGCCAGAGCTGATTCTCAAGACAATGCCTTTTTTAAAGCAATAAAGTAAAACTCAATACATAAGATTATAAAAGCAAGTCAATTATATTGAAATATGTTTATATTGGCAAAGATTTTGAGGCATGTAGATGCCAAGTGAAGACTCTTTAACATAGGAAAAGGAGAACAATAATCAGCCTCTGACACTTGACATGGAAAAACCTTACTGAATGATTTTAGTCATCTACTAACCAATTGTTAAGGTCCTATTTTAAGCTGAGCTATCCATCTGATGGGCAGAAGAGAAAGTCTGGTTTCTCCTTTCAGCTGTTCTCGAATTCATCTAAGTTCTTAATGGGAACGTTCAACTTATAAAAATGGGTCAAGGGGAGTTCAAATAAGGGGGAAATCATGTGGAGCAGATTTGGAGAAAAGGAAGAAAAAAATTATAAGATTGATTCTGAAAGAAAGAAGGTGTGGCTTATTTGGGAGGAAAAGACAGGGGATGTAAGGAGAGGTGGTGGTAGTGACAGGAGCATCCTCAGGGTTCTGAAGGTAATAGCTTAGCAAGGAGAAGTGGTTGGCAAAAAGGGGGCTAGGTGTGAGCCGATTACAAGTTAGCAAATTGCTATGAATTCTTCAAACTAAAGGAGTGAAAATAATTTTAAGATGTACTAGAGGCACACGCTGGTGGGGCAGTGGTGGGTCAATCACCTCCAAAGGAGCAAGCCACATACCCCTGGGTGTTTGAGTCCTGGGCCGGGGTGGGGGGCAGGGGGAGCAGCCAGTGTAAACAATTAAATACAAATTAAAATAAAAATGCTTCTTCCTCTTCTCCCTTCCTGCCTGCTTGCTTACTTGCCTTCATTCTGGCCTGCACCTTTCCTTAAAAAAAAAAAAAAGATATACTAAAAGGGAAGACTTCAAATTTCCTGGTGTGGTGTGGTTGGTTGTTGCTGGTAAATGAGTGGATTGATAGTTAAAGGGATTAGAGTTTTATGTCTGAAAATTTGTTTCTTAAAAAACAAAAAGAGACTGAAGACAATTATCACAAAATGTAAACCATTAAGAATAAATGTTACATCATTTTTTGTCCCCCACCCTCCAGTATTTAAAAATATTTCACAGGCCGAAACATGGCAGTCACTTTAACAAGTTTGAATGTATCTGTTCTAGATACGGTTTCCAGATATGGCTTAAGATAGCTAATACATTCTAGCTGCACATCATCAAAAGTCTCACATTGACTTTGAAGAGGCCAGTCTCTTTGCACGCCCCTGGAGCATGCCACAGTGGCACTTCCCTCAAATGTTTTCCTTCACCTGAAGTGTGTGCTTGTCTCGTCTGTATAAAGTCATTGTCTTCCTCCCTTTCCAGAACTTCTCGCCCATTTTGCTTTTTCTCTCACGGGCACACCAACAATATCCCTCATTTTAGCCTGTGCTATTTGACTTAGAATTTAACTTATTTCCCATCAAATCATCCAGCTCCTAAGGGCCTGCATTTTATATTCAGGATGGTAAAAAGAGCCTCCATTCCTCATTCACACTCTTCTCCCAGACATATTGAGTCAACCATCTCTCCTACCATCCCCACTGAGCCCACATGGCCTCAGAGTCCTTCTCATTGTAGCTACCAGGGCTGTAGTTGTCCACTGTAGAGACTGGACCTGCAAATGAAACCGCTTTTCATCTCTGCTTAGACATTTTTTTAGCTCCCAAAACATATGCTGTTCTCAGAAGAGACAAAGAAGGAACTAGCACCATCCTGAAACCACAAAATCATAAAACCAGAAATCATAAAAAACTTCAGGCAAGCAATTTTAAAGAAATCTCATATCTCATTTTAGGGATATGCTCATGACTGATTCAACTGCTTGAAAATGTCAAGGAACTAGTCTGGAAAGAGACTCAGAAAAGTTGGTAAAGGATAAAAGTATAGGAGAGGAACAGAATCCCAAATACCTATACACACGACCCCTGTTCGCCAGGGGAATTTGACTGCCAGGCTGCAGGTGAAAAGTTCAAGTCCAAAGGCAGTCCAACATTTCCATTATTAAATGGAAGGACAGCCTTTCCAGAGCTCTGCTAGGCTTGGGAAAGCCAAGGCCCAGGGCCCAGGGGAGAATGAGACTCCTCGGTGAATTCCAGAAATGGCTGCAGGTGAGGCAACTGAGATGGAGGCCTAAGGATGAGCCCTTGAAACCCAAGAGGTATCAGAGTCCTGAAAAATATACCAACCAGCAGACCACTGAAGCCTCTTCATAACGAGCTCATGAGAGATTCTTTTTCCAGCTTCTCTATGCATTGTCCTCCTTTGGAAAATTCCTATAATGATCATCTTTTATTTTCATGGTTAGAAACTAAGGGAGAAAGAAAGAAAGACAACAGGCCTTAGTGAAATGAAAGAAAATGGCCTTTAAGTTTGCTCTATGATCTTGGAAAGTGTCCTTCCTTCCCTAACACCTCATCTCTTCATCAGCAAAGTGGAACAGCCTATAACCAGCTGGGAAGAGGGGACAAATCAGGGTTCAGCAGAACTTCAGTGGCTGAGGGGACACAGGATGAAGAGAAGGGGTGGAGGAGGAGGAGGTAGTGAGTCCTTTGTCCCTTGATCTTCATGAGTTTACCACAGGAACTGAGAAGCTGCCGCACAGGGGAGAGCACCTCACACAAGGGCGGCCCTTACCTTCTTGCAAGAGCCGCCTCCTTCCTGGGCCTCAGCCACTTGTGGTCGACCGAGGCTCACAGATGAAGTTTGACCCAACCACACATCCCCAGCCTGAACACCACAAGAGGTAATTGGATTTTCCAGGGTAGTCCTGATTTTGAATCTTCTGTCTCACTGTCTACACATCCTGTACTTGACCACATGTTCCAGGCTGGAGCCCAGAAATTTGATCACCTACAGATTGGGAATCTCAAAGTGGCAGTTTAGAGTGAGGCCTTGCCTGTCGTCATGACTCACAGGTACTCCAGGCTGCCCTCTCTAACCTGGAGCCCACAGGGTCACCTTTCCTGCTGGTCCTCTATGTCCTTAGCTCCCAACCCTGGTTCATGAGTCTGGACCTTATCTCACACTAGCCCAAGACTCATCTGGTCACCTAGCCAATGCTGGATCCACTGTGGCCTCCGGGAGACTGGGGCCCTGGCTGTCTATTCATCAGGGACTCTTGCAGGGCAACTTTCAAGTCTTGGCTAGCTCTTGGAAGGTGGTGGTGGTGGGTTGCTTTAGGGTTGATGGAATATTGGATGGGGCATCCAGATCATACCAGGGAAAGGTCTGAAAGCAGGTAGAAGTCAGAAGAAGCCTCTCTTCCCTCCACCTGCCAGCTGAACAGAAACAGTAAGCAGGGAAGGCTGAGGGGTTTGGAGATACCAGAGCTGAGTGTGATCCCTGCTGGGCCACTCACTAACCCTGAATCTCTCCAAGGGTCCATTTCCTCATCTGGAAAAGGGACCAAACCTGACTAGGCTGCCGTCTGAGAGGCTGGGATCCCCCGAAGGCAGGCAGTCCATGGCTGTTTCTTGAGTGTAGGTGACGCTTTGCTCACATGACCCCATCACTGAATGGGACTGGCAGTCTGTCCGACTAAGGCAGGGCAGCCCTGTGGGAGCTGGCAGAGGCCCTCAGAGTGACCCTGAAGGAGGACTGTGTCTCTGTACTGGAACATCACACAGGGAGGGAGCTCCTGGGGCTGAGCAATGGCTGGACAAGGACAGCAAGGAAGCCTGTGAGGAAGCAGAAACCATGAGGCAGAGGGAAGGGTGTGAAAAGAGGGCAATAGTAGACATTGCAGAAGCCTTGCAAAGTCAGAGGTTGGGCAGTCACTCGGGTGGGACCCAGCACTTACACAAGGGATTCTGAGCATCTCTGTTTCCTTGAAGTCTGGTCGTCCATTTTGCTGCTCAGGAGATCCTCTCTCTCTCCCTCCCTCTCTCCTCCCTCTCTCTCTCTCTCTCTCTCTCTCTCTCTCTCTCTCTCTCTCTCTCTCTCTCTCTCTC
>RJWH01007813.1:0-36386 GCA_004363575.1 Solenodon paradoxus | reverse complement strand
AAATCTGTCAGAGGTCTGTAAATCAAACAAAATACTCTGGAGGATATTCTGAAGAAAGTATAATAGTAGCTGTCTCTAGGAAAGGGACCTGAGTGTTTGGTGGATCAGAGGAAAGACAGGAACTGACTTTCACTGTTGACCCACTTTACTTTCATTCCATGTGCAATTTATATCCCCTATTAAAATGAAAATGATAGTTAAATACTGAAGTCAGTCAGGCCGCTACCTCATAGCTCTGGTAAATGCTGTCATGCTGTCAGGTCTGACTCCCAGTCTTTTCCCTGCACTCCCCTACAATCCCCTACACTCCCCTGTCCACTGAGTCAGTTCATATTCACCTGCAGGACTCAGTTGAAACAGTATCACCTTTGTCATAAAGTTAACCTTCTTTTGTTAACCTACCTTCCTCTGTGCTGTCGGTGTCCACACAATAGTTACTGTGAGTCTGTCCTCCCTCAGAGACTGTAAGTTCCACTGATCCCAGCACAACAAGGAGACTGGTCATCTCTCAGTGTTTGCGAAAAAAAATGAAAACCAAAAACTACAACTTGGCTATAAATAATATTAACAGATTATACACATGTGAAAATATCAGTTCTCGAAACTATAAACATAGTACTTTTTATCTCTTCGATTTATGTCTATATTTTGGCAGGCAATAAAACCACATCTGGAAAGGTTAGAGTTCGATGTTTTTGTTGCAATTTCTTGAGTCATGAAATTGGCATCTGGGAAATAGCCAAAACAACCAACCAGAGTCAACATTAATGGCACAACAAAAAACACTTGTACCCAGCACTGTGCTATAATGTATTTACAAGTGCAGAATAAAAAGTGATTAATCACTACTTTTAATTCAGCCCAGTTCATAACTGTGTATCATATTGAAGAGTCTACATGACAAAATTATTTTAAAACAAAACACAGTGGAAAAGCTGTCATTGAAAGTCTATTGTTCATCTTTCTAAGATTTGGTACCAAACGAATGTACTCTGCACTCCAGGAGGGGTGGTCTCTTGGCTGGGTGCTAAGACATGGAGTTGGCCAGAACCCAGGATCTTCCTTCCTGAGGCCCCATCAGCACCACACAAGCACACGCACCCATCCATCAGAGTGCATAACTACCAATAAGGCCAGTCAAGCTATGACAAGTACCACACATCAGGCACCAAAAAAAGTAGCAATGTGGGCAACTGAATGAGTAATCATTTCAGGTGAAAAAGTAGTTGAGGAAAACTTCTCGGGAAAGATGCTTTCTCAGTTGGGCCTTTCAAGATGACTCAGACTCTTGTGGATGAAAGAAGGGTGTGAACTATATTTTAGGGGAAGCCCTAAGCATGAGGCTTGGGAACATGAACTTTAAATACAGCCACATGGCTGGAGCTTGGTCCACACTGGGAGAAAGGGGAAGGGTGGAAATCAAGTGGCAAGGAGTGAGACAAGCACAAGAACATGGAGAGTCTTCTCTTCAAAGTAAGCTCACAAAAGGGTCCTACAAGGGACAGAAGACACAGACTTCTGGGCTAAGAAGGGGCATAATCAGGCCTGTCTTTCAGAAGATAACATAGCAGCAGTACAGCGAATTCACCGAGGAGTAAGGACTAAAAAGATTAGAACTTTATTGAGCTTTCTTAAAAGCATCAGCTCTCTCAAAGGAAAATAATCAAAATCACTATTTCTTATTATAAACCACAATTCTATTGTCTTGGCTTTTATGTGTTCAAATTTTTTCCATAATGAAAATTAAAATAATCCCTACATTATGACATATTCATCCACCTCTTTCTTTTGTTCAAGTGCTGTGTATCATTCATTTACCCAAATCTACAAATTAAGACAGATTTATGAGAGAGACTGTCAGGGACCTTATTCGTATCTTAACTAAAAGTAACAACAAAAAGAGTTAAATAAAGACCTGCGAAGTCACTAGATATTGGGCAAATATTATAAAATCATTGTTATTTTGGAGGGGTGACAATGTACTGTGACTTTTTTTAAAGATCCTCATCTTTTGGAGATAAATATTAAAGTATTTTACAAATAAAATTTAGGATTTTGTGTCAATGATATGGGGAAGGATAACTTTGAGGGGGTATAGATGAGACAAGATTGACCAGAGATGATTACTAATGAAACTGGGTAATGGATACATGACAAGAGCTGGGTGTCCCATAATTCAATTCAATTCTGACACTACCTGAAGAGAGAATCAGATCCCACAGTTTAAGGGCTCAGTCCCTCAAGAATGATATTCCTACGTCAACTTCAGACACTAATTACAAGTCCAGGTTGTCACCTGTGTTTCCATCTGGCTATAGGTTAAGTGTCCACAAAATCCTCCCTGAGTTCAATTAATTTAATAGAGAAACTCACAGAACTCAGAGAAGTGTTTTACTTACTAGATGACTGACTGATTTATTATAAAAGAATATAAGTCAGGACTAGCTAGATGGAAGGGGCAAGGTACGGAGACAGGTCAAAAAGCTTCCATGCCCTTTCAGACCTCTACACTCTTCCAGCACCCTCATGTGTTCAGCAATCCAGAAGCTCTGTGAACCTCATCTTTTGAGGTTTTTACGGTTGCTTCATTACAAAGGCATGGTTGCTTAAACCACTGGTGATTGCTCTCAATTTTCAGTCCTTCACCCCCTTCCTCATATCAGGGGATGGAGCTGAAAGTTCCAACCCTCTAATCTCATGATTGGCTCGCCTGGCAACCAGCCCGAATCCTTAATTGCTTTCCAAAAGTCACCTCATTAACTCAAGTGTGGTAGAAAAAAAAAGGGTGTGTGAGTGTGAGTATGTGTATATGCGTGTGTATACATATATATAAAGAAAACTTTATTGCTCTTAGGAATTTCCAAGACTTTTAGGAGCTCTGTGCCAGAAACTAAGATGAAATATATATTGCTTATTATAAATCATATATTGTCCTGACTTTTATGTGTTTGAAATTTTCCATATTAACAAAGTCATTAACACAATGTGAAGCTTTCAAAATACAGTGATTGATTCTACATTAACAACACAACTGAAGAGACCAATGGGGAAGGGGGTGGAGCAAGTGGTGGGTGTGAGCAAGTGGTAGTGGGGTCCAATGGGCAGTGGTGAAGGAATTTTGGTAAATGGTAGTGAACTAGGTGTGCGGTTATATATTTGATGAATGGTGAATCTGCACATATTAATAAAGCAGTAAATCTCGTAACTGTAGCACAATCTTTTCCCCCATGCTCTAGACCTCCACATACAAATTTCTACTAAACAGTAGAAAGAGAAGAAACAGTAGGAAGATGGAGATCCCTAAGACCTCTAACCCAACAGGTAGGAGAGGTAACTCTCACTTCTCCCTATAAACATTGTTTCTCTTCCCCATTCCCTGTCTTCCTGAGAGCCAGAAAACTGTGAGTCATCCTCCTCTCATTTACCCACAAGGCTGTCATCTAGTTCCATACAGTGGCAGTCATTCTTCTCACAGGAGTTTTTTTAACAGCCCCATAGCCTCCCTGCCTTTATCTCACACTCCTCAGCAATCTACCTCAAAACCACTGCAAGGAGAATAATTCTAAAATAAACATTTCTGCCTAGCTTAACATCCAGTGACTCCACATCATCTATAGAAAAAAAGATTCCACTCCTCAACAAAGAACACTCTATTACCTCTTTGCTTTTAAGGTCCTGATGTTTTCCTGATAGCATCTTCATGAATCCAGATCTCACAAAGGGCATGAAACCTGTTTCAGAGAAAATTATCTAACTAGCAAGTGGCACAGCCTGTTCTCATCAGAGGCCCATAGTCACAGTAGGTGATCTCCTGAGGTGGAGCGGCCAAGCAATCCTTACTGGAAAGCCATGGTCACTAGTCAGCTGGCATCCTCTAACTTCTACATTCATGCCAAGGCCTGCCTGACTGCCCCCACCAGATATGGGACCCAGGGTTCATATATCTACAGTGGCTAGCTGACTAGATGGACAAAATGTGGTCACAACAAAATTTTTCTCTGTGAGAGTAAATGATCTATTTAAGTCTCAAACTCAAAGTCAATCAAAGGGACTTCTTCGTATCAAAGGGACAGCACCTAATCAAAAGAATTCAGATAGTAGTCATAAAAGGGATTGATATGAAACCACAAAAAAGAACATGTCTATGGCAATAATAATGAACATGGACTCAGCTCATCTTTATAAAAGGCACTCAAAATAGGCTAGCAAAATACAAGTGGGGAGTGTTGGAAAAATAGGCCAGCCAACTGAGAACAAATCCAAATGTCTTTGTCAAGCACTATTGACAGTCTATTTCTGCCTTCCATGTGCCTCCCAATCACTTACTCCCAAACTACAGATTTCATTTGCAGAGATGAAAAGTGTCACCGTGGTCTCATACATTGAACAAAATAAAGAGAAATCCAGGGTTGGTGATAGTAATCAACTTAGTGATCACAAACACACAGTTGGGACCTCATTCAGTTATATACTCAACAAATATTTATTGAGCATCTTACCACATGCCAGGCACTTGAAACATGTCAGTAGGAGGGACAAAAATCCTGCCCTCCTAGGGTTTATCTTCTAGCAGGAGAAAGAATGTTTTTTAAACAAGTTAAATAGTATGTTATAAATACTAAGGAGAAAAATAAAGGAGGGAAGGAGCACAGGTAGTGTTGTGGGAGGTCCTGGGATAAGATGGTGGTGTAATATTACAGAACAAGGAAAGAGAAGGTTTCAATGAAAAGGTGATAAATATCAGAAATACAACAGATTATCAGCTCATATTTTTGTAATTTCCCTGTCGGCTTTTTTTCCTGTTTTTAAAAACAAAATATACACATCTTAGTTACTCTAACAACAAAAAATACCCTACAACATTCATCTCATCATTTGACAAACATAAATTAAGAACCTACTCCATGTATAAGATTATTAGAGCACTAAAGGGAATATATTAGAAAGAACACACAATTTTTTCTGTCCTCTGAGAAGTCATAATCCAACTGAAAACAGATTGTAGAAAAGAAAAAAGCATCAGACAGAGACTTCACTGGCCATCCTTCTAGTTATATTATAGCAGTGAGGCACTCATGTTTCAGGGATGTCACCAGGCAGTTAAATGCTGCCTGGGAAGGGAGGTCATCTCAGACATTTAGCTAGGTGATGATGGCAGTCTTTTGTAAAATATACCAAGAAGAATAAGTCAATGGAATATGGTGATTAAGGAACTGTGTGGTCAAAGGACAAAGAGAAGTAAAAGAAAACTCCCAGGCTTTGCACTTAGGTGACTAGTAAGATGTAAACACCATTTACAGAAGTGAAAACGTCCATTAGAAAGGCTGTTTTTAAAAATGGAAGGTGTTGACTATGTCATCACATACACTGATTTCAGAATGTGGCACATTTTGGGGAAATCGTGCAAATAATTAGAGAATTAGCCTCCAAGGTAGAGAATGGGATAAAATTTTCACCAGGGGCAAAAAGGGGCCTACTTTTCTGTCGTCTTCTAATAGAACTTTTAAATTTTATGCTATAATATGTGCTATCTTGTCAAATAAAAAACTTTTTAATGTATTGATTTTCAGGACTGTGTTGTACGAATGTGTACATGACTGAATATAAAGACCTGTAAGCCAGGTATGCAAAAATAATATCTGAAGCCACAGAACAGTGAGTGAAAGAAAGTTATCAGAACTGCCACGCAGGGAAGTTGCACATTTAGGCAAAAAGCATGAAAGCAGAGACAACTGGACAGAGAGAAGAACCTCCTATGTGAGGAAGAACTGCATTCAAAAATACTACTAAAAGCATCATGGAGTGTGGAGTAAGAGAGCAGAAGTGAAGGCCCCAGAGATTCAAAGGTAAGATAATGAAGATTTTTCTCAAAATCAGTCAGCAAAATAAGTTTCATGTGATTAGCAAACTGGAATAAACTACATTAGCTATTCTTGTGCCCTAAAGAGCCTGAGAATCACAAATAACAAGTTGACCCACCTGGAATGCACCTGATTCATTTGGGGGACAATCTAGTCCATTGTGTGGTATAGTTTGGAGGAAATACTGTGAAAAAAGGAAGAAAAGCAAATGTTCTGTAAATTTTTTGAGGAAACTCCATATTGCTTTCCAATGACTAGACTAGTTTACATTCCAGCCAATGGTGTATAAGGGTTCACTTTTCTCCACATTGTCAGGAGCACCTATTGTCTGTTGTCTTCTTGATAACAGCCATTTGAACAGTTGTGAGGTTTTATTTGTATTTCCCTGATGATTAGTGATGATCAGTATATTCTCATGTGTCTGTTGGCCATTTTGATGTTCTCTTTGGAAAAACGTCTATTCTGTCCATTTTTAATTGGGTGAATTGTTTTATTTTCATTATTAAGTTGCACTAGCTCTTTATATTTTTAGATATTAACCCCCTTATCCAATATATGCTTTACAAATTTTCTTCCATTCTGTATGGAGCTATTTCATTTTGTTAATTTCTCTGCTGCACAGAATCTGACTTTGATACTGTCCTTTTTGTTGATTTTTGTTATTATTGTTTATGCTTTTGGTGTCACATTCAAAATATTATTGCTAATACCAATAGTGATGAGTTTCTTCACTATGTTTTCTCCTAGGGGTTTATGGTATCAGACCCTATTGTTAAGTCTTTGATCCATGTAGAGTTAATTTTTGTGAATGGTATGAGATAGAGATTCAACTTCCTTGTTCTACATGTGTTTCTCCAGTTTTCATAGCACCATTTGTTTAATAGACTATCCTTTCTCTATTGGGTATTCTTGGTTCCCTTGTCAAATATTAGTTGACCATATATCCTGGGAGTTCATTCTGGACTCTATTCTGGTCCATTGGCCTATGTGTCTATTTTTGTGCTGTTAACATACTGTTTTTATTATTACAGCTTTGTAGCACAGTTTGATCCAGCAATTCCACTTCTGGGAATATACTCAAAGGAAATTACAACAAGAATTTGATAAGATATATGTTTATCATGGTACCACACACAATAGCCAAAACAAGGAAACAACCCAAATGTCCACCAATGGATGGATGGATAACAAAGATGTGGTATGCATAGATAATGGAATATTATCAGCCATAAGAAAGGAGGATATCCAAATTTTATCAAAACATGGACGGACCTTAAGAACATTATGCTAAGTGAGACACTGATGATAGAGAAAGACAAGTACTGTAAGATATTGCCTATATGTGGAATCTAAAAACACTCAAATCTGTAAAACAAAAACAAAACAGAGAGTAAAACAGTGGTTACCAGGGAATGGAGAGGGGAGAAATAAGACTACTGATGCTTCGGGATATAATCTTGTGATGAGTACTAAAATAGCCACAGAGATATAATATATATACATTGAACATAGATTATAATACTGTGCAATCAGTATGTGATGTGCCAACTCTGTTTATAATGCATAAATGTATCAAAATAACATGTTGTATACCTTAAATGTGCACAATCTTACATGTCAAATCCATCTAAGAAGAAAACAGAAAATATCAAAGTCAGATGATGAGACCACCCATGCAACCACAGACCGACAGAAAGGATAGAATGCTTGACCTAGAGTGGAGGGTCAAGGAGATGGATCCATCAGATTTCTTCAGCATATACCTGAGCATACCATAACCAACTGCCTCTCTTATTCTGTCCTCTCTAAGAAACCTTCTGACAACAATCCAGAGTCTCCTGCTACAGAGTAATTATTCTTTTCTGCCTGAGTAAATAGTTTTCTTTCTATTCTGGTATGCTTAACAGTAACTCTCTCATGATACATTAATAAATTGGCATTCTGGTTTAGATTTGGGCTCTGAGTCTGATTAACTTGAGTCTGCCCCTGAGAGACAGAACCACATAAGCCACTGATAATGTTGGCTTTTGAGCCACCAATGTCATTACCTGAAGTCTGGTCCACGGAACATGCTACCTGTGTGCCTCTGGCAGCCTGCCATACTCCTGACATCTGTGCCACAGTCTCAATACAAACTTCCGTGGCGTCTGCTTTGCTAGTTGTTTCTCGGCTTTTCTGTAATGACTATGGCCATGTCCTCCATCTATGTTTTAAGGGTGACCCATTAACTACCAATATTTTCTCCTAATTTAGTCACTTCATACAAGGGTAAAAATCACTATTGAAAAAAAATAGCCTGGCATAAAGCAATCAAAAAAATCTCAAACATACAGACCCTTCATTATCCATTACTCAGTCATAGATGACTGAGCTCTACTCACAGAAGGCAAACCCCTTACAGCTCATTGTTTAGAGGCAGAGGCTGGATTCTTTCCTACCTAGCCCATTCCCTCTCTCTTCCTCCCATCACTCATTTTTGTATAAATCCAGTCCAAGCCTTATGAATATACATATCTATAGATCCATAAATTTCTCTGGCTTCTTTTAATCTACATAAGTAGTATCACATAGAATTAAGAAACACTTTAAACTGTTAGAACAAAGACCAAGACTCTCAGGTAAGAGTCAGAACATAAACATCCCTCAGTTGCAGTGGTCTTTCCTGTCTGACTGCTCTGCCATCCATGGGTTGTTGTCCTCAGCATCAAACCCACATTTCACAGTAAGAGAACTGAGAACACGACAAAGGAGAAGTCCTCCCTGTCCTGTTATGAGGCCAGCCTCTAAACTGCGCATGCGACTTCCACTCACCACCCCACACACACACTGACCAGGACCTGGTTACATGGTCACATCTGGCTGCAAGACAGGTTATTAAAAAAGTCATCTTTCTAGGAAGTCATTTCTCCTTCTAAAATTCTATTACCATGTAAGAAACAGCAAGCACATACTGGGGGAAAGTAGCGTTCTCTGCCATATTTACTGGGTGGATTTTGCTTCATCTCCCTTCTTCCACTCAGTATGTTTCTGAGAGTCACCCATGTTCAAAACATATGTTTATTGCTGTCAGTTGGGTTTTTTGCATCTTGTAAGAGCTCATGTGACAGATTTGCTTCAGTATTTAAGATCTAAATTCTAAATGTCATTTATGAATACAGATTTATTAAACTATTTCCCTATGGGTAGATACCTGGGTCTTTTAAACAAACTATAGTTACAAAGTATTGGAATCACCTCAGGGAAAATGTTAAATCAGTTAAATGCTAAACCATGTGGATCATTCTCAGGGATAGTCTGGTTGTTTTGTAAAGATTTTAAGGCACCCGACAGCAAACCAATTAAAAGGGAGACTGATAATATAAAACTATACAGAAGGAGGAATTAAATGTATGGTCCTCGTCAACTCTCTGTTACATGATCAGGCATTATATGGTGTTCTGGGTTTCTTGATAACTGTAATAAAAAGGAAACACGGTGTTCCACTTGATTAGCATCATCTGATAAAAGGAAATAAAGCAATTAACAGAAATAAGTGCTTACTTAATTCTAATACTAAAATCTGCCGCATGATCCCTTACACAAGGCTCAATTAGCAAGAAAGGATACCATCTTTTAACAACCAGTTGTAGAAAATGCAAGGGGCTGCTCCAAAACAATGTTTCCTTGCATGTCTTTTCAGAAGCAGAGGACTTAACATTAAAACTTGTCCTGCAAATTAGATTAGTACTCCAGTTCATGTTATGTGCTCCTGCCTGGAGGGGCATCCATGAGGACCTAACCACTCAAAAGGAAGATTCTCTCCCAGAGACTGGTAACGTCTTTGTAGTTCATTACTTCTGGAGGCCACACTATTATAACTTATATTATTTGGGGGTTTTCTTCTCTCCTTTAATTAACTAAAGTTTTCAAACCATTCTGGAGAAGTGAAACGTTATTTATGTGGGGGAATTTTTTCACAACGGTAAAACATCCAAATATAGCATCTTCCTTTTCATTTTTAGTCATGTTTCAGTAATTCTTTTTTTCTAAACCACAGTTACACTACGCTACCCTCAACGTTGTTTGCTTCTTCCTATTGTTCTCAGTAATTTGCTCCAACAGAAAAAGTTCTTGTTACTTGTAAGATATAATCATTTCAAATGAATCATGGCCAGATAAGAAACACTTATAGAATACCCACTTTGTAATAAAGGTTTTACTTACTATATAATCTCTTAATTTTCAACATAATTTTATGAGGTAGAGTTTTTTTTACATTTAAGAAAACTGAACCAGCTGCACCCCTGTGGCTCAGCAGCTAAGGTGCAGGTCTAAGGACCAGGTTTGAGATCCAGGGCCGGGGGTAAAAAAAACAAAGTAGAAAACTAGATCTTTAAGAATAATTATCCCGCCTAACTGTAGAACACAAAAAATGTAGAGATAGGATTCAGAATCACATAGTTCATTTCCAAAATCAGAGTTCTGTTCTTTCTTGATGCCTCCCCAATGACAAGTGAATTATAAACATTTGCACAGCTTTATAAACAATGCATGTGCCTATTGTGTTGAACCCCTAAAGCTCCCCTCAATACAAGATACTGTCTATAATCTGGTGATGGTGGAGCCCCCCCAAAATCTTGTTTGTTACCATATTCTACAAGGACCACACCCCTTCTATCTGATTTGACATGTTTCATCACTGCCTCTATATTTACAGACCACATTCTTTCAAATATTTTTGAGCTCCTCCTATGTTCCAGGCACACTATTAGTATGTGTATACACAAAAACACCAAAAAACCCTCAGAAATCCTGTTTTTGTAGGACTTCTTTATATTATAGTAGGGGGCGAAACATAGAAACAAAATAAGCAAATTGTGCTATGACAAAAAAAAAAAGGCAAGAAAAGGTTAAGGAAAGATGCATGGGATAGAAATTTACAATTTTAGAAAGAATCACTAGAAACTAGAACAGAAAAAATGTGATCTTAGGATTCTATTTCATTTTCAAATTTAACAACAGAGAGACAGTGGAAAAGAAAATGAGCAGACTGGAAGATAAATCTGTTGAAAAAGAGTCATTTGTCAAGCAAATAAATATTTACTAAGCATCTACTATATATCAGATACTATGCTAGATGCAACTATTCCACTTTGTACCTTCACAAATGTCTTTTCACTTGGATTACATATCCAGATTTAACTTCAACTTTCTACAGCCTACTCAAGTTCCTTGTTTAAACTGTTCTTTAAACAACTACTCTACATACTATTTTAAAGTCATAAATATTTACTTGTATCACAGATTAACCCAGTTCCTAAATTATTCCATATCCCTAACTACAGTATAAACTCTTTGAGGACTAGATCTATAGGTAAGATGCTTTTTCTATGTTCCACGTGGAATAACATAATACCAGGCATGCAACAAACAGTTAACTGCCCCAGTCACTGCTAATTAGCTAGTTAACCTCAGGTAAATTGTTTGCCACTCCCCCTACCCATACACACCTCAATTTTCTCTCCTGGTAGACAAGGTTAAGTGAGCTCTATTCCTAAAGCCAGAATGTACAGCTCTGCTTGAGTGAGGTTAAGTAGGTGAATTCTGGCCTCAACATACCTGAGTTCAAATCTTTGTTTCTCAATTACTACTTTGATGGATGTGGGTGAATAAATTATCATACCTGTTTCCTCATTTGTAAAGCAGGTGTGCTACTAAGAGTACTCACCTCATAATGTTGAGTTAATATTTGTAACTAAAGACACTGCTTGTGACTTTAAAATGTAAGCTATGCTCAGAATATACTCGCATCAAGGAAACAAACACCAGAAACTCTGAGACAAGTGTGGACAATAAAGAACTAATGGGATCAAATGTCTAAGTATATTGAGCACATGTAAAAGGTCCTGTCAGAATAGGACTATAAATGTTCCCTCTAATCAAACACACCTAGCATTAAAAAGTCAACTAATACAAAATTCTAACATTCTCTTTAAATTATTCTCAATGCAACAATTTTCTACAATTCAATTGTATATTATACCTGGTACATCATGATATTTGGAGGAACTGGGGCTTAATCACAGTATATACTTCTAAGATCTCATTTTTGTCAAAGTATGAATTTCAAAGAGTTAAAACGAGATTCTCATATAAATTAGTGAGCAAATGTCAAAGATATTTAAGTGCTCAAATACAGATGGGTACTTAAGAGTGAAGCAGTGACTCAGATCCACGACTTCTGACTTTTTAGCTAGTGCTCATATACACAGAACTAGAAGCACAATACATCTTCAGGTGTCTAACTGACGAAGTGAGCATAAGCAGAGTCTCAAAGGGTTCTGCCTTAAAGTAATATCTCGTCTTCAGAAAACCTAGGCTTATAACAGATGGAAATAAAACAAGAAAGGACTCTCTGATGCCTGAATTACCCAGCCACTCAATGCTGAAAGCTCTGGGATGACTAAAGCAGGATCATACTCAGTAAGATAAGAAGCTCTAACACAGAGCAGGAGCACTACAAATAGAGGCAAGTGCTACTGCAACACAAAGGAGAAGTCATTAAGGTGCCTAAATCTGCTCTTACACCTCCCAATGACTCACCTGAAACACACTTGGAATATACAGATGTGAAAAAGCCTATAGTGAAGGCAAGGACTTCTGAATTAAAATACACAGCAGGATCAAACTGGAGGTCTAAATTATACTCAAACAGGAAGGGATGTTTCTGACATCAACAAGTAAATTATTCTCAGTAACTTTAAAATTCTATTTGAATAGATACTGAGATTCTGGTTCCAAGATGGCAGATTATTAAGATTTTGAGATCACTGCTCCCCACAGACAGAACAAAAATACATCCATTTAGCAACCTTTGAAAAGGAATGGGGACAGCATCTCCACAAAGAGAAAGGACACACACCTTTTAAAATGGCAAGAAAAGCCAATGTGTTTCAACATCATGCTGTCCTACAGACCCCAGGGCTGTAATGTGAGACCAGTGATACAGACTCTCCCCAGAACTAACGGGCCTGAACCCTCAGAGGGTGTCCCACACCTGGGAACTGGCTTTCAATCACGAAACCAAAAATCTCCGTGTATGGTCCTTGTGAACCAAGTTGCTGTTTTAGCATTGTCCAGGCACTGAAGGTGGATACTGTAGGAAGGCCCCAGGGAGAAAATCTCACCTCTCCCACCATTAGTGCACTTGCATTTAGCCATTGGTGCGTTGGTGTTCATAGCTGCTTTTCCACAGGCCGCTGGAGGCATATATCCAGGTCTGCTGTATCCGTGCAGATAAACAAACACTTCCTAGCAAACAGCATTCCATTCTCTGGCTCTTTGAGGGAAGATCATTGAAAGGGCTCCAGAAAAACAGCAGTTCCTGCCAACCTGGGGTTACTTGTAAACAGCTGTGCTCTCTACTTCCTACTTCCTAGAGCTTTCACTCCCAGGCCCTAGGAATTATTTACTGGCCCCTGCTTACTCCTCTGGAGAACTGCGGAATTTTTCACAAGGGATTGTGCTTTGCTACCATCAGTTCCTGATGTTCGTTCTCTCTCTCTCTCTTGTCTCTCTCTCTGTCTTTCTGTCTCTGTCTCTCTCTCTCATACAAAGTGATAGTGACCAAAACTGTATGGTACTAGAATAAAAACAGAGGCATACATCAGTGGAATAGAACTGAATCACCAGAAATAGATTCACACCTATATGGTCAGGCAGTTTATGACAAAGAAAGCAAGAGCACATGAAGGAGAAAGAAAAATCTTTTCAGTAAATGCTGCTGGGAATACTGGACAGCCACAGCAAAAGCTAGACCACTGTAACACCATGCATGAAAATTAATTCAGAGTGAATTAGAGAATTGGATGTGAGACCGGAAATCATAAAAGACTTAGAAGAAAACATAGTCTACATGCTCCATGACATTGGTTTTAGAGAGGTCTTTGGGGACTCAACCCTAGCATCAAGGGAAATAAAAACAAAAATAAACAAATGAGACTACATCAAACTAAAAGGCTTCTGCACAGCAAAAGAAACTACCACCACAATGAAAAGACTTCCTACTGAATAGGAGATGATATCTGCTCATCATACATCTGATAAGGACTTAATATCCAAAATATATATAAAGAACTCAACAAGAGAAAGACCAACAACCCAATCAAAATATGGGCACAAGAACTAAACAAGCATTTCTCCAAAGAAGACATACAGATGGAAAATATGCATGTGAAAAGATATTCTTCCTCACTTGTTACTAGGGAAATGCAAATCAAAATAACAAGGTATCACCTTACACCTGTGAGATTGGCTGTTATTCAAAAGTCTGACAACAACAAAAGTTGGCAAGAATGTGGAGAAAAGGAAACCCTTTTACACTGTTGGTGGGAGTGCAAATTGGTGCCACCATTGTGGAAAGCAATATGGAGACTCCTCAAAAAATTGAGAATGGAAATTCCATTTGATCCCATCATCCCACTTCTGGGTATTTACCCAAAAGATACAAAAACAGTAATTCACAGAGAGATGTATGCACCCCCATCTTTAATGAAGCACTGTTTACAATAGCTAAGAATCAGAAACTACTTAACTGCCTATCATCAGATACATAAAGAGATGTGATATATATGTATATACATATACATATGCACAATGGAGTACTACACATCCAAAAAAAATTAATCCTGTCATTTGTGACAACATGGATGGAACTAGAAGGGATTATGCTAAGTGAAATAAGTCAGAAGGAGAAAGACAAATACCAGATCTCTCACTCATAGGCAGAATATAAAGAAACAAAGCAAAGAGACAGACAAAACAAAAACCAACCCTTGGGCACTGACAACAGAACTGAGTTTACCAGGGGGAAGATGGTGGGGACAGGAGCAAGTGGTGGAGGGGGTCCAATGGACAGTGGTGAAAGAGGATTTTTGGTAATTTGGTGGTGGGCATCATGTGTTATCACATATTTGATGAATGGTAAACCTGTACATATGGGCTTGCATTATTTTGTAAATAAAGCTACCTCAATAAATATTACATTTAAAAAGTGAATTTCAAAACAAAATAAAGCTCTATAAGGTGTCATTTCCAGGTGTAATCAGTGGAAAGGATTATTTTTATTTAAAAAATCAAATAGCTTGAGTTCTGTATTTTTGTCTGTTGAAGAAACAAAATTTTACTCAGAAAGCAACCCTGGTTCCAACACTCAAGCACAGAACTTCAAGCGCAAAAAATCAGTACCACTGAGAAGTACCTACTGACCCCCACAACCTGTCCTATCCCAGTTCTGCCAAACCTACTTGTCAAGCACTCTCTCTGTTCATCCCCAATTAGACTTATTATCATTTTTCTGGTTCACATCTCCTGTCTGGATTTTCTGCAACAATTTCTCAATTCTTATTCCTGCTTCCAATTTAGTTCCCTAATTATCCACTCTGCAACAATCATCAGACTAATTTTTCTGAATTACAAATATGGTCAATCATGCCCCGACCCTGACTGAAATTCTTCAGTAACTTCATCATCCATGGACAATGCAATCCAAGTCCCTTAACATGGCATTCCAGGCCCACAAAGACATGCCACCTGCCACCTCTCCATTTTTACTTCCTACCAGCCCCTCAAACATAAACAATCATCATATTCAAAACCTCGGAGTTCCTTCCCATGCCTTGCTACTATCCTTGCAATACTGTCCTCCCAGAATACCCTCATAACATTGGCAAAGAAGAGAGAGGAGGAGAAAGAGTAGACAATAAAAAAGAAAAGGGGACCTCAGTTAATGGAACCTATCGTCCAAATAAATCTTGGGTACCTCCTACACATTTAGACTGCCAAGACTATATCCTGAATTTCTAGAGAAAAATCTCTCAAAAATATAATAAGGCCTCACAGAAGACAGGAGTAGATATTAAAGGCGAGGTATCCCAGTACAAGGAAATCCAAACTCAAGAACAAATGAATTGAACAAAGGACTTTAAATCAGCATTACCACAAGATGATCACTTGCATACCAAATACACATAATAATATTAATAATTGTCTAAAATGTTTTTTCTGACTGCTGATTACCTTTCTGATTCTATCTAAAAATATAATTTGATCTAACCCTGAGCTGATCTTATGAAATCCCAGAAAATATTTTTTATTCTTAATAGAGTTTAATAATCTGCTTAAAGTGCTCTAACAGGTAAGTCTCCTTCCACTTGTAAAATTAAATCATTTCATGAAAATTGCCAGAAAAGAGACTTTATTAATAATTCTCCAGAATGGTAATGAACACTTAAGATGTGTTTCCATTTTACTGCTTTAATAAGCCAGCAATGAAATGAAATTTCCAAAGATGCAATAGATACCCCTAGTCATGTTACCAAGGATAGAAATCAGCACTGCAAGAGGCTAGGAGATTGAGAGAAATGGGGCACAGTCCTCAGCCTCTGATTTCTCTGATTTCTCTGGCGCCCAAAGCTAAAATCAAATTATTCCTTTTTAAAAAATTCTTCCATTATTAAGTATTAAGTCAATAAATAATTTGTTTTGAAATTCAGTCTCTTATAGAATCATCTTTAGATGCTGCACAGTTTTAAATTATTATAACTATCACAATACAACTTGGTTTCCAAAATGAAGGCCCAGGATTGAGAAAAGACCCTCCCCTCCATGAATCATCACCAATCCACCAAAGACTATGAAGACTTTTATGTAACCAATATTTGAGCAATCATGAACAAGGCAAGCAAGGATCTTGTCTTTGTGTTCTAGCGCCAGTAGGAAGGAGTAGCCAATAAATAAATGAACAAAAACGAGATGATTGTATAGTGTGATAAATGCAATTAGTGGGGGCAGTTGTGACATTCACCAACAAGAGTCATTTTTATCCCTTTTGCTTCCCACACCCTCGATCAACAGATAGCTTCATGGTTTGAACTATTAATCACACAAACACTAAAACAAACATGACTTTTTCTGTTCTAGTCAAAGGGTTGATAAATCAAAAGTCTATTTTGATGATGCTGTGATCTAAGTAATATTTGTCCTTTTTTGAGGGAGAATACTAGATACCAGGATCAACAATAGTCTTAATAGTACTTTATCCCCAGATGCAAGTGTTCCACATATAAGTAGCTTATGAATATAGTTCCAAATAAACATAAAATCTTAACTTAGAGTCTCATTGTGTTTTACAATCATCACTGCTTCAATATTTAAACATCTGTCTAATTCTTCCTAATAAGGGAGAAATGCCCGTTTGCTTATAAATGTAATGATCTATTACTTTTAAAAGAACTTTTGCTTTTGTGACAAAGTTTGTTAATCTAGTTAAAAGACCTTACTGAAGACAAATGGAGCATAATAGAGTTTTTTATGTACAAGTAAGAACTATGTACTCCCCTTAACTACCTGAATTATTCTAAAACAATTTTTAAAACTAAAACTCAATGAGGCAAGAAAAATGCTTTATACACCCCATTTATGATGTTTAAGTACCACATAAAGAACTGGAGTATTCACCAACAACAGCAAAAAATAAAACAATTTAAAAATGGGCAGAGGATCTAAATAGACACTTCTCCAAAAAGACATACAGTCCCCAGGCAAATGAAAAGATGCTCATCGTCATTTATTACTAGGGAAAATCAAAAGAGATTATCACCTCACACCTGTGAGAACAACCTGTATCAAAAAGACTAAAAACAACAAGTGTCAGCAAGGGTATGGAGAAAAGGGAACCCTTATACACCGTTGGTAGGAATGTAAACTGATGTAGTCACTATGGAAAGCAGTATGAAAATTACTCAAAAATTAAGACTAGACATACCATATGATCCAACTATCTCACTGCTAGTTATTTATCCAAAGAATATGAAAACACTAATTCAAAAATATATATGCACCCCTATGTTCACTGAAGCATTATTTTCAATAGCCAAGATTTGGAAACAACCTAAGTGCCCATTGATAGATGAATGGATAAAGAAGATGTGGTATATATACACACAATAGAATACTATTCAGCTATAAAAAGGTAAAATATTGCCATTTGCAACATTTATGAACCTAGAGGGTATTATGCTAAGTGAAATAAATCAGACAGAGGAAGACAAATACTATATAATGTCACCCATATCTGAAAGATAAAGAAATAAAAAGAATCAACACAACAAACTCACATTCTGAGAAGGGAATGGTGGCTACCAGAAGGGAAAGGGATTGGGGCAGCGGTCAGGAAAAGGGGATCCAAAGTATACAGTGGGTGTAACTAGACTTTTGGTAGTAATCATAATATAGCAAATAGAAGGGTCAAATGATAATGCTATAAACCAATATTGCTTCAGTAAAAAAATGTTTCAAAAAGAACTGGAGTATTAATTTCACTAAATAAAAGATGGATACTGATCACAAAGTCTTTCACAGGCATGTATACCAAAGTACACCATTAAAAATAACCCTAAATAGGTATTTTGAGAGTTCCAAAACTTTAGGTGACAAAGCTATTCCTTCTTTGTGCCTGCAGGTCATTGTAACAATGAGACAGCACGTTCCTGGAAGTCATTCTATTGTGAGCTGAAAGCAGAGGTATGGGTGAAACATCCAGAAGATTCTTCTTTAGTCAGCAGGTAACCCATTGTTTTAGGCCCCCACACGGAATCCACTGTTACTCATGGAGTTGGACAAGAAAGATCCAAAACTTGATGAATGTATTTCAGCGGCCTCTGCTCAGCCCACAGTGTGAAGAAGCTGGAGCACTGAACTGAAACACTGGGCTGCTTACAGCATCAACACAGAAACCAAACGACAGCTTTCAGCAAAGAATAAAATCATGATGTGCAAATCCTACCCTCTGAGCTTTCTGGGAGTGAGATTTGTTCCCTGCTTGGCAGGCAGGAAATTGGTTGAGTCATAAGAGTGGGATTTTCACACAGCAGTAGAACAGAATGACATGCCAGAGACTGTGGGAAGATAGGAAAACGTTAGACCTTTTAAAATGCAATCATCGGTATCACTTGGGCATTTATTAGACCTGCAGACTAACAGAGCTATCTCCAAACTACTGAATCAGATTCTGCATTTTAACAAGATGCCCAGGTCTTTTCAAAATTTGAGAAGCAGTGTCCTATACAATATTCTCTCTAAATCCCCTCATTTTTCTATATCAACAGGTGTTATATGCAGTTTTTAGAAAAGAGGGTAATGTGACAAACTATTCACATTTGAAATGCAACATAAAATCATGATGAAAAAGCTATATTTGATCTACCCATCTAGCCAAAAAAAAAGATGAATAAAATAAATAAATCACCACCATTCATAACTAACAGACTAGATATAATGGGTAATATAACAATTCACAGTATTATAAGGCTTATCTTGGAAAAGGAACAATTTACTTTTTCCTCCTATGACTAAAGACCTGGATGGAGTAGCTCATGTTTAACAATGAGATTTCTTCCAAGAAATGGCAATAAACTACAAAAAAGCAATATCTAAACCTTTGTGCAAGCCCCAAGTGTACATCCACCCTGAGATCTTAGGTTTCCTTTCAAATCAAACTCACTCTCCAATTCAAGACAGGGGAGGTGGCTGCAGGAGCTTCAGAGATGCAGGTCTTACAAAGACACCAGGGAGGGGAAAATAAACCTTCTAATTCCGAGAATTTTTTAAAAGGGATTAGTGTAATAGCAAAAGGTGTCAGAGATGGCCTAGAGAGATATAAAGAAATGTTGTACATCACTTACCATCAGAGAAATGCAAATGAAACTCACAATGGATATCAGCTCACACCAGTGAGAATGACATATCAAAAAGACAAATGTTGGAGAGTGTGGAGAAAAAGGAAACTTCCTACAATGTTGGCGGGAATATTTCCTTTTAGAGGAAAAAACAAGTATGGAAACTCCTCAAAAAAAAAAAAAAAAAAAAAAAACCATGGATCTACCATTCAATCCAGCAAACTCATTTCTAGGCATATACCTAGAGAAAATAAAAACTAATCAGAAAAAAATATCTGCAACCCTATGTTCATAAGAGCACAATTCACAATAACCAAGATATGGAAACAAGCTAAATACCTCTCAACAGATGACTAGATCAAGAAGTCTATATACTTAATGGAATTCTATGCAGCTGACAAAAAAGGAAAACAAAATGTGCCCTTTACAACAATCTGGATGGAACTGAAGGGAATTGTGTTAAGCAAAATAAGCCAGAAAGAAAAAGTATAGGATGGTTCAACTCAACAAAACAAAACAAACTAATAGACTTCTACGAAATTCACAGTATGCAAGATTGTGGCCTCCCAGGGTTGGGAGAAGAGAGGGGTGGAAGGAGGGAACAAGGTGGTGAAGGGTACTAGAATTCTCTGGTGGGTGTGGGGTGAAATGCACACAGACTGAGCTGCCATTTCAATATCCTAAAATGCATATAACAATGTAAACAAAAGAAATAATGAAACTATTTTTAAAAAAACAAAAGGGTTCCACCAGTTATTTTATGAAATCCTACACCTATAGGACAGGCCTTCCTTGACAGTAGGACAGAGGTACCAGCCAAAGGGTGAGTGATACCCTCACCTACAAACTGTGTAAGGAATCCAGGCTTCCTGGAAAATGCTCAGTGCTATTATCCTTCAAAGCTGTAACCTGCCTGAGTGTTCTGATTCAGTCATCAACAATGACTTTTTTAATCTATTAATTCCACTCATTTACTAAGAGGAAGAAAGTGGGAGAGAAGCTAGGGCATTTGGAAGGGTTTAGGGGAGGAATACCGGAGCTGGACTGCCTGGGTGCTAGTCTCAGTTTCACCATTAAATAAGCTAGATGACCTCAGGCAAATTATTCCTTGTGCCTCAACTTTCTCATCAGTAAACTCTAAATACTTTTAAGTTTCATGAGGAATTAAATGAGTGAATATGTATAAAATGTTGGGACTAATGCTTATCACATATCAAGCTCTTTTAATTTTTTTCAATTAAAACTAAATCTTTTGGCTCACCCTGGTGACCTAGCAGATAAATATGCTGCCTCCAGGGGCACAGAACCTGGGTTCACAACACAACACAAGTGGGAATAACCAAGGTGAACAAATAAGTAAAACGCTTCTTCCTCCACTTTCTTCCTGCCTGCCAACTTACCTTCATTCCTGCCTGTACCTTTCCTTTAAAAAAATTAACCAAATTAATAAATTAAATAATCAATTAAATTAATAAAATAATAAAACCTATTTTACAATTCCAATTAAAAGAAGGCAAAACAAAATAAAATAAATGTTTATACAACTAGAAAGTGTTTTTGGTCCAATTCGGACCTTTCACCAGAGCTGTAGCTGGAGTTCTGTTCTTTCTTCTGTCCCAGATCATCTGCAGATCTGCTAACAGGAGTCTCAGCACTTGTCATGGGGGTAGATGTTAACTATTCTCGCCTTCTCGCTTCTATAACGCAACTGAGGTCCCTCTCACCCCCAACACAACAGCTCCAAAGACATCATCCCAGCTCATAGGGCTAACCTTGCATTCCAAGGCATCAGTGAAGCTGTCACAAGGGGTTCAAGATGGCAACTAGACTCCCAGGACACAAACAGATTTTCAGTTAATACAGCATTCACTTAGCTTTAGAGAGGGATACAGGACAGAACTACATCAGGGACAGCAGTTTCATCTCTAAGGGAGGCCCCGTAGCTATGCTAGTTTTCTGTCCCTTCACCCACATGACCGCCACAGTGAGAACCAAGAAGTTAGTGGGTCTTGTTGATACAGAGAAGACATAGTCTCTTTCCCATCAACCTCTAATACCATCCTCTTGCAGGCCAAAGGTCCACATTCACAGCTCCCCAAGTCAGGTGCAGCTCCATACAACAACTGAGGCAGACACAACATCCCCAATGATCTTAACCCCAATGATTTTAACTATCGTTTCCAAAAACAAAAGAGTAAGGAATATCAAGGTTATGCTGAGACAGGCCTAAATCAACCAAAGCCTTCACTCACTAATTCCAACCATCAGAGCTCCAAAAAGGCAACCGAGGCCCCCCCATAAACTGTTCCCTAAATGCATTTCCTTTAACATGTCTTATAATGATTCCCACGTGCTAAGCCTCAGTCAAGTTTGACCTGCCTTTCAGTGCACAGTTGTGCTCCACTCAGAGTGTCAACTCGTTGGAGACAGAAACCTTTCCTCATTTCCTCTTTCCATCACCTGATCCTCCAGCATAATCTGCTAAACACTAAAAGGTCACAAAACATTAACTATATCAAGCAACTAATAAGGCTAGGTCAATTATTCTGCCCTAGTGAAGAAAATTATGTAATTCAAAAATTCCCAATGTCTGGATGACAGTGAGGGCACACTGACATGTTCAACACCACACGCATCATCTAAAGCACTCTCTTAATTCCCAGAAGAGGAAAAAGCAGCCCTGGAGGAAATCATAAAGCTTCATTTCTTAATAGCAGTCCTTGTGAGTAAGGTCCGTGTCTTTATATAACAAATAGCAAACAAGTGCTTAGGTTTTCAACATACAACTTCATTTTGTGAAAATCATGATTGGGTTTAGTTGGGTCCTTTTCATGGAAAGATACAAATCTCTAATTAATAAACAGTGACAAAATATGCATAAGGAACCAATCTATATAAATCAGGAACTTTCAAAGTTTGGCTTAGACAAAAATCAGCTTCAGTGCTCAGAAGTAACTGAACATGTATGTAATATCATTTTTTAAGGACAGGTTCAGGCAGGAATGAACACAAGTAGGTAGGCAGGCAGGAAGAGAAAGGAGGAAGATGCATTTTATTTATTTTATTTATTTGTTCATTTTGGTTGTTCCCTCTGGCCCCAGTCATGAACCTGAATCCTTGGAATGTATGTTTACTGAGCCAGCCGGAGGTGGCGGACTTATACTTATCCGCTAGGCCAACAGAGAACTCCTGTATTGTCATTTTGGTAGTCTTTAACTATTAATAACCAATGACCATGTGATGGCTTAGGTTGCCATCACATAGTACCAGCTTATCAACATACGAAATATAAACAAGGCATGACTTTTTAACTTATTACTACGTCTGTGTGTACCTTAAAGTGCAAACTGCCTTACGTTTTTACATGCAGAGATTCCATCAGTCTCTTGAGCAATAGAGCCATCTTTTTATTGTAAGAAGAAAATGCCGATTAATGACTATGGGAGTTGCTAATTTTATATACAAAACAGTTGACTTATGAAGAATGTATTAAGATAGATACAAACGTACAAATCATACAGGAAAAATAATAAAGTGCAGTTTATCAAAATCTAAAACTTCTGTTCTTCAAAAGACGCTGTTAAGGAAATGAAAAGATAAACCACAGACAGGGAGAAAATATTGCAAATTATTTATCTGATAAAGGAGTTGTACCCAGAAAGTATTAAAAGCATAACTCAATAAAAAGGCCAAAAATTTTTTTAACAGGCCAAATATGTAAACAGAGCACTAAAGAAGATTTATGGGTGGCAAATAGGCATAATGATGCCCAGTATCATTAGTCATTAGGGCAATACAAACTGAAACAACAGTAACATATCACTTCACAGTAGAATGAATAAAATGAAAAATTACTAAATTACAAAAGTTGGTAAGGATATAGAGCACTACTCTAGGAATGCAAAATATTCAGCCCTATTGAAAAAGGTTGCCAGGTTTTTATAAAGTTATACACATACTTTCTATACAACATAGAAATCTCACTCTTCCATATTTATCCAACAGAAATGAAAACACATGCCCACACAAAGATGTGTAGGCAAATGCTCATAGCAGTTTTATTTATAATACCCCAAACTGAAAACAACCCAAATGTTCAATGAATGGTGATGTGCAAGCAAATTGTCATACATCCATACTTGGAACACTACTCAGCAATTAAAAGGAACAAACTATTGATATCCACAACCTTGATGTATCCCAAAAGTATTATGTTAGGTGAAAAAAGTCAGCCACAAAAGGTTACCTTATATATGACTTCACTCACATGAAATTCTAGAAAAGACAAAACTTCAAGGATAGAAGACATATTAACAGTTGCCAAGGCTGGAGTAGGAAGAGAGCATGTTCCACAAAGGGGTATGAGGACTTTTCTAGATACTACCAATGTTCTATATCTTGACTTTGGTAGTGGTTACACAAGTGTATACGTAAGTCAAAACTCATCAAACTATGTACTTAAAATGAATGAGTTTTACTGTATGTAAATCATACCTCAGTAAACCCGGCTTAAAAAATAATATATTAACAAGTAAATAAACGGTGAGCATTTGTTGACTGAATTATTGAAGAGTGTCATGTCTAACAGTTTTTTCTTAATAACTTACAAAAAATAATATATCTGGTTAACAAATATCTAAATCTTTAATAAGATAGAATAATATATATATTAGATCATAACATAATTCTAATATGTGTAGAATTGGTATATTAGCATTCACAACATTACAAAACAAACTTCTAGAGTTGTCTTTAATTTCTAGTTATCTCTTCAGTATCACACATATGATCTAATGGACTCTCATGCAATCTAGCAGCTGACAGTGCTGAGAAATTACAGTCTAATGTCACACTTTGAAAATATGGTTGTTAACTTATTTGTGATTATACTAGTAGTTTTAATTTATTAAAAACTGACTAAAGCTAGGCACTATTTAAAGTGAAATACAGTATTATTGCTGCTGATCGCACCGAACTAGCAAGATATGGATAAAACTCTTCTTCTAATAGTAAATTAATAAGCACTTTCAGAGTTCCAAGAGGTTAAATTAGTCTTCTAAGATTATACAGTTAATAAGAGATGGAACTAGGTTTAAATAGGTCTTCTGACCCCAATGCCAATAAATCATTCATCTTCTCAACTTCCCTAGACTCCTCTTAGTTTTTACCCTCCATATTCAGTAAAATATCAAATCTTGCTGGTATATTTCTTAAATTTCACCTATTCAATCCATATCTACTATTATTAATCTTGTTCATTATCTTTCATCTGAGCACTAACAGGTTCCAACTGTTCTCTACGTACCAAGGTATGTGTATCACAAAAAGTCAGATCATAACAAATCTATTTTCCCAACATGAATTTACCAACTTATCTGTGTATGTTCTCCTGTTGCAATGGAAGATAGATTCCTGTTCTTATCTAGGATCAGCCCTGGTATCATACAGAGTATAGCTCCAAAGTCTTTTTCTTTAATTACGCTATTTTCTTAAGAAAAGGTGAGAGGCAGGCAGCTTAAGTCCTGCGCGCGCACACACATATACACATTCTCTTGATATAATCTTTCTAGCCCCACAGGGCACCTCAACTAGTTATTTCTGCTTTTAATACAACTGCTGTGTGTTCCTTGCCAACTACTATCCATGAATTCTTTCTGGACGAACCCAGCATCTCATCGTGTCTCAGCTCCCTGCCCCTGCATCAATTAACATTGGATCAGTTCCTTGATGTATAAGATTAGATTCTTTATTTGTAATTATTCTTTTTTCCTAAGGATTCTTTTTTCCTGAGTTTAAGAAAACAATCGAGATGGCATCTATGAAAGTGTGCATTGAGATGTCACTCAGGAAAAAACCACCAGTTTTTCAGAGCCAACACAGAAAAAGGGATTTTCCTGCTTCAGTATTGGCCAGAACAACTTTGAGAACAGAAGAAGACTAGCAGCTGTCTCTATAGGTGGGCGAGGGCGCAGGGATTTAACAGAGACTACAGCTGCGAAGGAGAGCCCCCAGAAAAGAGAGTTTCACTGTGCGGACGTGCTCTTCCTTCCACTACCAGAGCCCATGTGGAGCCATGTGGGCCACGCAGACATTCTAAAGCGTGCAGAACAGTCACGGTGACTTTCAGCACCCACCCGAGATTTGAGATGGTAGGACCCCGTTGTTGAGTCCTACTTCTCCTGGCGCTGACAGCAGGGGCAGCCCTGCTGATCTCTAGCAGCGTGAACTCAGAGCAGGGAGCCACAAACCCCAGCCTATCTGAGCAGGGGAGGGGTTTCTGAGATCGCTATCAATGAACACTTAACTAGAAAAAGCCCAGAAGGAGAAAATTGGAGACAGAAAGAACAGTAGCAGACAGGTGCCATACACCCTCCACTACACACCAGGGGGTCTTGGGCCCCCTGGGAATGGGGATCCAGTGGCTAAGACCCTGGAAAAACAGCCCGTGGAAAGGACTTGACCCTAATGATTTGGTGAACACAAGGGACATTAGCATAGACAGCATACTCAAATCACATAGCCCCAGCCACCAGAATTTTACCAACAAAACAAGCCTACTTCCCCCCACCATCAGGGGGCAAAACCACACACTCACAGAAGATCACTACACCCCAACCCAGTGACCACCCCCACCCAGCAGCCATTATCACTCCCTGACAGAACAAGACGCACCATGGAAGCCTACAAGGGTCAAAAATACAAAATAAAACAAAAATAGAGTACCCCCTGGTAGAAGTAAAACAACAACTAGCAGACCAATAAGGTCCCAAAACATGGGGGGGGACACAACACACCCTGAAACCTCAGGAAATTGAATCACAACAAAATGACAGCTCATCAGAAATTAACTTTGAAGACACAGAAGAATGGCTTTTTCTAACAGATAAAGAATTCAAGTCTGCAATCATAAAGAAATTCAGAGAATTAAAAGAAAATTCAGATAAACAAAACAAAGAGCTTAAACATATAATTAAGCACCAACATGCAGAGACTGAAGCACTACAGAAAAAAACTAAGAGGAATACAGGATTTAAAGGAGATAATTTAAGAAACCAAGAATAATATAGAAAGCTATGGAACCAGAATAACCCAAATGGAGGAAAGGATTAGTGCTATAGAGGATAGCAATGCTGAATGGAGCCAAGAAGAAGATGAAAGAGAAAATAAACGTTAAAAAAAAAATGAAGAAATAGTCAGAGAACTATCTGACACCATCAGGAAAGGCAACATTAGAATACTGAGTATCCCAGAAGGCACAGAGAAAAAGAGAGGAACAGAGACCATCTTCAAGGTAATAATGGCGGAAAACTTCCCAAACCTAGAAAAGTAACGAACATACAGGTCAATGAAACAAACAGAACACCCAATTACATAAATCCTAAGAAAAAACTACACCAAGACACATTATTGTGAAACTATCAAAAATTCAAGCAAAGAAAGAATTCTAAAGTTATCCACGGAAAAAAAGCAGATAACATATAAAGGCAGTCCTGTCACACTAACCTCAGACTTCTCTGCAGAAACTCTACAGGCTAGAAGAGAATGGAATGATGTCTTCAAAACACTTCAGGATAAAACATGTCAGCCAAGAATACTATATCCTGAAAAACTCTCTTTCAAATTTGAGGGAGAAATTAAGGTTTTTCCCAACAAACAAAAGCTAAGAGAGTTTGCAACCATGAGACCTCCTCTACGATAAATGTTAAGAGTTCCTACTAGCTAAATCAAAGAGGAAAAACTTCACAAAATACAACAAAGTAACAAATAGATTGACATAACCAGAAAACAAATACCAAAATGGCAGTAGCAAGTCTCAAATGTCAATAATTACTTTAAATGTAAATGGATTGAACTTGCCAATCAAAAGGCACAGAGTTGCTAAATGGATTAAGAAACATAACCCAACTATATGTTGTCTACAAGAAACTCATCTTAGTTTGTGGCTTAAAGTGGATGGATGGAAAACAGTATTCCAAGCTATTGCCAAATAGGAACAGCGATACTCATATCAGATAAGGTAGTCTTTCAACCAAAGAAAATTAAAAAAAGATAAAAATGGATGTTATATAATGATAAAGGGAATCAATAAAACAAAAAGACTTAACACTTATTAACATTTATGTGCCCAATAAAGGAGCATATGGTATATCAAGCAAATATTAACAGATCTAAATAAAGATATTGACAGCAACACAATAATAGTTGGGGACTTCAATACTCCTCTTTCAGTAAAAGACAGATCATCCAGACAGAGAATCAACAAAGAAACAAGATCTTTAAATGACAAAATAGAAGAGCTGGACCTAACAGACATATATAGAGTACTTCACCCCAAAACTATAGATTACACATTCTTCTCAAATGCTCATGGGACATTCTCAAGGACAGACCACATGTTGGAACACAAAACAAGCCTCAGCAAATTTTCAAAGATTGAAATCATATGTAGCATCTTTTCAGATCACGATGGCACAAACTAGAGATCAACCAAAAGGAAGAGAGGAAAACCGCAAAAGAGTAGAGAATAAACAACATATTGTTGAGCAACCAATGGGTAAAAGAGAAAATCAAGGAAGAAATTTAAAAATATCTGGAATCAAATTAAAACGAAGAAATGACATCAGAATCTACGGGATACAGCAAAAGCAGTAATAAGAGGGAAATTTATAACAATACAATCCTACCTCACAGAACAGAAAAATCACAAATAAAAAACCTAAGCCATCATCTAAAGGAACTAGAAAAACAGAAGCCTAACTCCAACAGAAGGAAGGAAATAATGATTAGATCAGAAATCAATGAAATACTAATCAGAAAGACTATTCAAAAAAATTAATGAATCCAAAAGTTGGTTTTTTGAAAGAATAAACAAAATAGTCAGGCCACTAGCCAGACTCACAGAAAAGAGGAGAGAGAAAACACAAATAAATAGAATCAATAGTGAAAAAAGGAATAATCACAACAGATACAACAGAAATACAGAGGACTATAAAAGAACACTATGTACCACTACATGGCAATAAACAGAATAACCTAGAAGAAATGGGCACATTTCTGGAAAGGTACAATATCCCAAAAACTAAACAGGGAAGTACTAGAAACCATGAACAGATCAATCACAAGCAATGATATTGAAACAGTGATCAAAAACTTTCCCAAAAACAAAAGCCCTGGACCAGACGGTTTCACCAGCGAATTCTACAAAACATTCAAAGAAGAATTAATTCCAATCCTTTTTAAAGTGTTTCAAAAAATTTTATGACACCAATACTATGCTGATTCCAAAACCAGATAAAGACTGTACCGAAAAACAAAACTATAGACCGATATCCTTAATGAATACTGATAAAACAATTCTCAACAAAATACTAGCAAATTGAATTCAACAACATACAAAAAGAATCACACACCATGATCAAGTGGGATTTATTTCAGGGATGCAGGGATGGTTCAACATATGCAAATCAATAAATGTGATACACAATATCAATAAAAAAGGACAAAAACCACATGATCATCTCAATAGATGCAGAAAAAGCATTTGACAAGATTCAACACCCTTTTATGCTAAAAACCCTCCAAGAAATAGGTATAGAAAGAATGTAATTCAACATAATTAAGGCTACATATGATAAGCCCACAGCCAACATTGTACTCAATGGAGAAATACTGAAAACTTTTCCTCTAAGATCAGGGACGACACAAGGATGTCCACTCTCACCATTACTATTTAATATAGTGCTGGAGCTCCTGGCCAATGCAGTAACACAAGAAAAAGATACAAAAGGTATCCAAATAGGAAAAGAAGAAGTGAAACTATCACTTTTCACAGATAACATAATATACATAGAGAACCTCAAAGAATCAAGTAAAAAGCTACTAGAAATAATAAATATAGTAAAGTGGCAGGCTATAAAATTAATATTAAAAAATCTGTTGCATTTCTCTATGCCAACAATTAGAATACAGAAAGAGAACTGAAGAAAACAATGACGTTTACAATAGCACCCCAAAAAATGAAATACCTTAGAATAAACCTAACCAAAGAGGTGAAGGACCTATATGAGAACTATAGGACATTGCTAAAAGAAATAGAATATAACACAAAGAAATGGAAAGATATTCCATGCTCATGAATCGGAAGAATCAACATAATCAAAATGGCCATACTTTCCAAGGCAATATATAGATTCAATGCTATCCCCATCAAAACTCCAAAGACATTTTTCACAGACATAGAACACAAAATAATGAAATTTATCTGGAACAACAAACAATCCAGGGTAGCAAAAACAATCTCAAGAAATAAACCAACGGAGGAGTCATGCTCCCTGACTTCAAACTCTACAACAAAGCAATAATAATTAAAACAGCATGGTACTGGTATAAAAACAGAAAGACAGACCAATGGAACGGAATTGAAAGTCCAGAAATAAATCCACATATATATGGACACCTAATTTTTGACAAAAGAGCCAAAAGCTTACAATGGGGCAAGGATAGCCTCTTTAATAAATGGTGCTGAGAGAACTGAACAGTCACATGCATTAGACCATTACCTAACACCATACACAAAAATTAACTCAAAATGGATTAAAGACCCAGACATAAGACTGGGAACCATCAAACACATAAGAAGAGAATGGAGGCAAAACATTAATATATATAGACTTAAGAGATATCTTTGGCAACTCAACTCCTATTGCAAGGCAAATAAAATCCAAAATAAATGAATGGAATTACATAAAACTAGAAAGTTTCTACTCAGCAAAAGAAACTCACATAAAAGCAAAAAAGGCATCCAATTGAATGGGAAAAGATATTCGCCTCTCACACCTCAGATAAGGAGTTAATATCTAATATATACAAAGAACTCAAAATTGGACAATGAAAATACAAGCAATCAAAAAATGGGCTGATGACCTTAATAGACACCTCTCCAAGGAAGACATACAAATGGCCACCAGGTTCATGAAAAGATGCTCTATGTCTCTTGTCATGAGGGAAATGCAAATCAAAACAATGATGATATATCACCTCATGCTGGTAAGAGTGGCTATTATCCAAAAAAGTGGAAAAAATTAAGTGCTGGAGAGGATGTGGAGAAAAGGGAACTCAAATACACTGTTGGTGTGAATGCAAAGTGGTGCATCCATTCTGGAAAGCAGTATGGAGAGTCCTCAAAAAATTGAGAATGGAAATTCCATATAATCCAGTTATTCTTCTACTGGGCATTTACCCTAAAGACACAAAAACACTTATCTGAAGAGATATATGCACCTCCATATTCATTGCAGCACAATTCACAATAGCTAAGAGCTGGAAACTACCTAAATGCCCATCAACAGAGAAGTGGATAATGAAGATGTGGTACATACATGTTGTGGAATACTATGTAGCCATCAAAAATGGAGATATCCTGCCATTTGCAACAACATGGATGGACTTGGAGAGAATTATCCTTAGTGAGAGAAGCCAGAAGGAAGACAGACATCGCATGATAGCACTAGTATGATGTGTAAAGAGAAAACAAATAAATGTCATAAATTAAACAATACTAAAAATGGGGGGCAGAACACTAATCCCAACAACTATGGACTCTTAGATATGAGAGACAAAAGGCAAATCAGGGGGTACCAAGGTAACAGGGGAGGAGTGGGGGAAATGGGATGAAGGGAATTAACTGTAAATGAAGGGAGAAAAAAAAGAGGTGAATATTAGAAAATCTACTATGCTATTTGTAAATGTAAAAATACTACTTACCATGTACATCTCAGAACAAGTCATTGTCAAAATGCAATATCCCTTCAATAAAAATAAAAAATATTTACATATATATTAAAAAAGAGAGCGATAACCCAGTTCTCTTGTTCTAAGTATCTAATTATAAAGTATCTACATATATCATCTCTAAGGTAAAAATTACCAAATGTATTCTGTATCTTTATATATAGCGCAAATACCTCCCATGAACAACATACTTGTATGTTCAACTGTCTACTCAATATCTCAACTACATGTCTAATGACTTGACATTTTTAATTATATTACAAAAATAATGTATTCCTAAATGAAATTTCAGATTTATTTAATTCAGAGTCATTCTAAATTGGTGATATTTTTGCCAAATATAGATTTGTAACATTTGCTACTCAATTAGCTAAAATAGTTATTCAGTGTATCCCTAATACAAGATAAGCATTGTTAGTTTTAAAGGTTTCAAATTCTGGTTTATGCTCAGTCAGTCTCCACCAACCTATTATTAAAATACACTCTGGGTTCAGCCTTCTCTACCTTCAAGTGCTTAAGATAAATCCACTATTCCATCTTTTACACTAGAAACCCTAATCCATTTTCAGTACTTTGTTTTTTTTACATGAATTTTCAAGATACTTCATTACAAGGCAGGATAGTAAAATCATCTGATAATTTTCAGAAAATATCCTGAGTTATGAAACTAAGAGTAAAGAAAATGAAAAATAATGTGGCTAAGCAAATTTACAAAAAAGAAATACAGAAAAACAATATATTTTAAAAATACAATGGGCAAGAAAACATCATGTATAAAAGTAACAAAAAATAAACTACTTAGGAAGGATTAATAAGAAATGTATGAGACATTAAAAACTAAAAAATACTTAAGAAAACAAGTCTTGAAAATGGGAAGACATAGAAGATACATGATTAGAAAAAAATCAACATTGTAAAAATGATACTTCCACACTGATTCATAAATTCAATGCTATCTTCATAAAAAAAATATATCAGCAGGCATTTGGGGAGGAACTAGTCAAGCTGATTCTAGAGTCATATGCAAAAATAAACTGACAAGAAGAAACAGGAAAATTTGGGACAATGTGGGGGTATTAGCCCTACCAGATTTCAACTTCTGATGCTATGGTATTAATTTATAAATAGAGATATGACAATGGATAAGAATATAATGTTCATAAATACATATAGGTATTTAGTATACTGCGGAGAGGCATCTGAAATTAGTGGGACTGATATAACTGTTAATAATTAGTGTTGGGATGATGGAGTTGACGTTTAGGGAGCACCTTCCAATGATGAAATCCAGGCAACTTAAAAGAAATAAATAAAAGTTTGGACACTTGACAGCAACAACAACAAACTTCTAAGAAGTGGAAACACATAATCCAAGTTCTTTTTTAAATAAAAAGACCAAGAAAATTAAAACTCATCACAGATAAAGGGCTAACCTCCCTAATACATAAAATGTTCCTAGAATAAAAAAGAGACAAATTTATAGGGAAAAAAAAGCAACGACTACAAGTAGATAATGCATAGGAAAAAATACAAATGACCCTTAATTTTTTTGAAAAAATATTCATTATTACTTATAAGAAAAATGAAAATCAAAATATTACTGAAACAGCATTCTTTTCTCTCAATTTGACAAAAATTCAGAAGTTTGACAACACTCTTTTGGCAAGGGTGGGAAAACAAGCACTTTCAGATACTGCAGGTGAAAGTGAAAAATGATACCACTTCTAATAAGAAGAACCTGGCAAGAACATCCAAAATCAGTAATGTATTTATCTTTTAATCCAGCAATCCTACTTTGAGGAATCTATTTGATACATAAACCCACACATGTATAAGATGTTCAAGGTTACCCAGGACAGT
Source organism: Solenodon paradoxus (assembly GCA_004363575.1). Lineage (NCBI taxonomy): Eukaryota > Metazoa > Chordata > Mammalia > Eulipotyphla > Solenodontidae > Solenodon > Solenodon paradoxus. The sequence continues at coordinate 3,160 of RJWH01007813.1, read as the reverse complement.
ACTATTTGATTAACAAGCCTGAAAACAACCCTAGTCCCACAAATTATGGTGCATCCACACAGTGGAATACCTTGCAACATGTCTTAAGAAAACGTCAATGAAAAACACAAGGTATGGTAAAGGATGCATGGTATACTACATTTTGTAGAGAAAGGGTGGAGATTAGCACAGATATTTCTATTTTCTTGTATTTATTTATATATAAAAATACAGGAAAGAAAATGAACTAACGTGGCTACTCTAATGTCAAAGAGAAATGGATAGAAAAGTATGGGGTATACCTTTTCAAAGAGTCTCTTTTAGATTTGCTTCTATATTCAAATCATGTAAATATATTACCTATTCAAAAATTTAAAAATATTTGCAAAAGAAACCTAGAAAGGTCAAATCTAGGCAAGACTAAAAATATGCCATTAAGGATTATATGCATTTTATAAAACTATAAAAACTATTTGGACATTTACCAAGTTTGTTAGTAGTTGGGTCCAATTCTAATTCTTTTTTGGTCAGAGAACATTCTTTGTATGGTTTCAATCTTTCAAAATTTGAATAGCAGTCATCAGAAAAATAAGGTAATTATATATGCTACAACATGAATGAACCTTAAAAACATTTATGAACCTTAACAACATTATGCTAAGTGAAAGAAGACAGTCACAAATAGGCAAATGCATAGAGATTAAAAGTAGTCTGGAGGAGTTGGAGAAAAATGGGTCATGACTCTAAAGAATACAAAATTTATTTTGGGGGTCATGAAAATGTTCTAAAATTGATTGCAGTAATAGTTGTACAAAGTCTCCTAGAATATTTTAAAAACTAATGAACTGTATATTTTAGATTGTATAGTATATTAAATATACCTTGATAAAGCTATTTAAAATGGGAAAGAATCAAAAGTGGAAAAGATATGCTAACATTGTCAAAAGAAAGAGTACCTATATTAAAAAAATGTAGATTTCAGTACAAAAAAATTACTAAGTATATAAAGAAGATTATTTTATGATAAAGGTGTCAATTATTCCAGAAAACATAACTTTTAAATTACTATGGGCCTAACAATAGAGCTTCAAAATACATAAAGCAAAACTAAAAGAACTGCCATGAGGAACAGGCAATTTGCAATTTCATTAGGATATTTCAATACCCTTCCTTTAATAATTCACAAAATTACATAGAAAATCATTAAGAATACAGAGGATATGAACATTATTCATGCAATTTGAAATGATTGACATTAACATTCAAACCAAGAATAGAATACACATTCTTCTCCATTGTACACAGAACATTTACCAAGATATACAATACTCTGAGCCATAAAAGAAGCCTCAATAGATTCAAAATGCTCACATCATACAAAGTAAGTTCTCTAACTACAGTGAAATTAAATTTGAAATCAACAACAGAAAGATCTTTGGAAAATCCCTAAATGTTGAGAAACCAAAAACATATTTCTGAGTAATCTATGGGATCAAAGAAGGAAAGGGGGAATTTGGAAGTATTTTGTATTGAATGAAAATAAAAATACATCTCAGAATTTATAGGGTGCCATTTAAGCAGTCCTTAGGGGAAACTGTATAGCACTAAATGTGTACATATGAGAAAAGAAGAAAGTCTCAAACCAGTGACCTAAATTTCTACGTTAATACTGCAAAAAAAAAAAAAAGATAAAATTAAACTCAAAATAAATGGAAAAAAGAAATAAGAAATTAATCGAAGTTAAAATAGAAGTCAGTAAAACAGAAAACAGAAGAAAATAAAGAAAAATCAATGAAAGCAAAAGCTGGCTCGCTGAAAAGATATAGGCTAATAGAGGAAAAGAAAGAAGATATAAATTACCAATATCGGGAATGAGAGAGTTGTCTTCAAGTATATATTCTATAGATAATAAAAGGATAATATGGATATATGAAGAACATTATGCCAATGTATTTGACAACTTAGATGAAATGGATTCATCAATGAAAGATATAAATTATGAAAATCTCAGTGAAGAAGAAATAACCTAAATAGCCCTGTATTTCTTGAGATACCAGACAAAAATATTACAAGAAAACTACAGACCAATGTTATTCATTAACATAGATGTAAAAATTCTAAACAAAGCCTTAGCAAATTATTTCAACAATATAGTCAAAGAATAATAAATCATGATAAAGTAGAATTTATCTCAGGAAACCAGGGCTGGTTTATTATTCAAAAATAAATATGATTCATCATATTAACAAGCTAATTAAGAAAGAAAAACACACGATTATCTCAAGAGATGCAGGAGAAGCATTTGAGATAGTTCAACATCCATTCTGATAAATATGTTCAGTACAGATATAAAGGAACTTTACCTCAATATGAAAAAGGGCAATTACAAAATCTTACAGATAACGTTAATATTGAAAGACTGAATGCTTCCCCCCTAAAATCAGAACAACAATGTCTACTATCACCATGCCACTTCTAATTTAACATTGTACTAGTGAGTCTTACCAATGCAATTAAGCAAATAATAATAAGTAAAAAGCATCCAGATTAGAAAGAAGTAAAATTGTCGTTATTTACACATGATGCAATCATCTACATAGAACATCTGATGGAATAAGCAAAAGAGTCACTAAAACTATTAATTTTAGCAACATTGCAAGATACAAGATCCACAGACAAAACTCAATTGTATTTCTATATATTAGCAATGAAGAAGTGGAAATTGAAATTATAAAAATAATACAAATTCTAATAGCATCATAAATATGAAATACTTAAGGAAAAGTCTATAAAATATGAGCAAGACCTATACATTTAATACTACAAAAATTGTTCAAACAAAGAAGCCCTTAGTAAATGAAGAGATATATCATGTTCGTGGATCATGAGGTCCAATATAATATAATGATATCCATTCTCCCCAAATTGACCTACAGAGTCAACATAATCCCAAACAAAATACCAGCAAGATATTTTGCAGATAAAAGACAAGACAACTCTAAATTTATATAGAAAGGCAAAGAAACTAGAACACCTAAATAAATTTTGAAAATGGAGAAAAAATTGGAGGATTCATACTATCCAATTTTAAGACCCACTATAAAGCTGCAGTAAGCAAGATGGTGAAGTTTTGGCAAAAACAAGATAGCGATCAGTAGAACATAATAAAAAGTACAGAAGT
>RJWH01007812.1:0-36390 GCA_004363575.1 Solenodon paradoxus | reverse complement strand
CACCTACATTCAGATTTAACATGTACATTTTGCAATATATATATATAATATATTATATATTAAATATATATATAAAAGGAAAGATGCAAGCAGGAAGAGAGAGGAGGAAGAAACACTCTATTTTACTTAGTTGCTCCCACCAGTCCTGGGCACGAACCTGGGACCTGGGTATGTTGGTGGACTAAGGCCAACCCCTCCTCCACCAGGGTGCACGGCAGTGTTTCTCGTTAAAGAGATAAAGTGTTAGAGATGAAGTGTAAGTCCCCTATGCCTTTCTTTCTCTAGTGAACCATTGTCCTGATGCTTCCATGCTTATTTTATACTTTTTCTACATGAAAGTATGTACCTAATGATTATGTAATGTTTTTTGTGTGCTTAAAATGGACATACCTGGTAACATAATTTTGCAATGTGATTTTTCCAACTCTGTCAATATTTTGTGACTTTTATTTTATCCACGCTGACACTCGTAGACGTCGCCTCTCTGTCGGTTGATGTGCAGTTCGGTGACTGAATAAACTCGTGTGTCCGAGCCTTGCCGACAGCTGGTGCCACTCTGTGGATGAGCCGGTGCACCTTTCTCACAAAGAAAATAAGCTTAAGTTAACTGATTTCCTTTTTGGCGTTATTTTAGGAAGATAATCAGGTTTTGAGGTCAGACTTATCCCGGTCAAAATCCTTGTTTTGCTTGGTCTTAGTGTGATGACCTTAGTTATTTATGTGAGCCTCCTTTTCTTCATCTGCCAAGATGCATTTCTAGTGTCAGAGTCACTGGGTCTGAATGCAGTTTTGTAGTTTGGAACCTAATAGATATTTGATGAATGTTAATTATTTTTGTTAGCATAATGAGAAGAGGTAAAGCTGGAAGAATTATTATAAAAAGAGATATATTCCAACTATACCTAAATAATATTGTCTCATTGGACCAAATAATCGGCTTGAACTGTGCTATCAATTGAAAGCAAAGCTATAAATATATGGTAGAGTAGCCTGTGAAAAGAAATCAATCACTAGGGGAATGCAAGCAAAGTGATTCTTCCTTCTCTCTCTTCCTGCCTGCATGCCTGCTCAGCTTCATTCCTGCCTGCATCATTACTTGAAAGAAAGAAAGAAAGAAAGAAAGAAAGAAAGAAAGAAAGAAAGAAAGAAAGAAAGAAAGAAAGAAAGAGAAAGAAATCTAGGTGCTCCCTGGTGGTCTAGCAGTAAGTCCGCTGCCTCCGGCTGGCACAAGCCATATGCATCCCAAGCACCTGAGTTCCCATCCCAGGGCCAAGGGGAATGACCAAGATGAATAACAAAGTAAATTTTTTTAAAGTGCATATTCCTCGTCTCTCTTCCTTCTTGCCTGCCTATTTACCTTCCTTCCTACCTGCACCTTTCCTTCAAAAAAAAATCAATAAATTTAAATAAAGGACATAGGTGCCCTTCTGTGGCTCAGCGGCTAAGGTTCAGGCCATGTAAAGCCCAAGGACTTGGGTTTGAGACCCAGGACCAGCGGAAGGAAAAACCAACAAAAAACCCTAGGAAATGCAAACTAATCTCGGGTGACAGAAATCAGATCAGTAATTGTCTGGGGATGGGTGGGAGGCACATAAGGAACTCTGCAAAGGGACACAGGTGTGGTGAGCCCTGCTCATCCAGGGTTTCATGGGTTTGTGCGTCTGTCAAAACTCCCAGATTGTTCACTTTCATTGTGCAGCTAATTATCAGTTATTCCTTAAGGTGCATCCTGGTGGAGCAGCAGCTGGCCGTAGTCCACACATGTCCCAAGGTCCCCAGCTTGCATCCTGGACTGACAGGAGCAACCAAGATGAACAACTAAATAAAATAAATAGAATACTTCTTCCTCTGCCTGCCTGCCTCTGCTCACCTTCATTCCTGCCTGCACCTTTCCTTTTAAAAAAATATTATACCTCAATGTTTTTAATTAACCTAAAGCTATAAATATGAGGTGAAATATTAGCTATTTCCTTTTGTAACTCTTAGAAGAACACTTTCAATATTTGTACCTGGTTGTTATTTTTTTCCCCTGAAGCAGTATGTGATATGGCATGCCTCTGTTGTCCAAACATATACATGTTTGTTTGTTTCTTTATTGTGTATTTAATAAACATCTTGCAAATCCAGGTGAGTGGTGATCATTGTTCATGGAAAATTCGGAATTAACTTTTCTCAGTGAAAAAAGTAGATGCTTTTGAGATAAGTTGGCGTGCTAAAAATTCAGCTTCCAGAGTTGGAAAACTAAACAAGAACAAACTAATGCACATTTCCATATATATATGTATATGTATAATATAATCATGTAAAAAATATTTTAAGGAGAGGTACAGGTGGGAATGAAGATGAGCAGAGACAGGCAGGAAGAGAGGAGGAAGAAGCACTTCATTCATACAGCGGTTCATCTTGGTTTCCACCCTGGCTTGGGTTCCTGGGATATGTGACCTGAACTTTTGGCCAAAGTCACCTGACTAAACCCCTATACCACTGGGACATACCGCAATTTCCACATATTTTAAAAAGACTATAGTCTTTTGTGTTAAAGTCGAATTTTACAAGTATTTTGACATGCTATTTGTAGTCTTGGAAAGTTGATACCTAAGATACTTTTATCACATGGATGTTCCTTAATTAGTAACATAAGTCAAATTTGGTTATTCTCCTAGCTAATGTCCTGCTTTTGCTTGGTAATCCCTAAAGTCAAGGACTATATTAATAGATAGTTAACACTGGCGTTTGTAACATCCTGTCTGATGCTTCTTGATTTCTCCTGTTCCCTTCCTAGGATGATTTTTCTCCGACAAGCAAGCTCCAGCGTTTGCTGGCAGAGTCCCGCCAGATGGTCACAGACCTGGAGCTGAGCACCCTGCTCCCCATCAATGCCGAGAATTGCAGCAGCAGTGCCAGACATGTACGTGATTGGGTTTCTTTTACACCCAAACCCTGTCACCCATGAGATTAAAAAACAAACAAACATTTTATTATAGAGAATTTCAAATAACACAAAAGGAGAAAGAATATTATAATCACTCACCTTCAAGAGCTGTCATCTTTCTGCCGTTTTATTTTATTCCTCCCTATCCATACATTCTGAAATATTTTAAAGCAAATCCTAGACATCATTTCACTCATAAATACTATCCCCACCAGAGAAGGACTTTAAAAAATAATCATAAAATCATCATATCCAACAAAACAATGATTCTCTATTATCTTTTTTTTTTTTTTCTTTTTAAAGGAAAGGTGCAGGCAGGAATGAAGGTGAATAGGCAGGCAGGCAAGCAGGAAGAGAGGAGGAAGAAGCACTTCATTTATTTAGTTGTTCATCTTGGCCATTCCCCCGGCCCCAGAATGCAATGATCTTGGAATGTCTGTGGACTGCACCCAACCACTAGTCCACAAGAGCGCACCAGAATTTAATATCTTCTAATGACTAGACCATGTTAAGTTTTCCCCATTTACCTCAGAATTGTCTTTTTACTCTCTTTGTTCGAATCAAAATCGAAACAAGGTTCCTACCTTGCATTTGGATGTGTCCCTTAAAGTTTCTCGTAGTCACCCATGATCCTCCCTCCCTCCCTCCCTCCCTCTTGGCTTTCTATTTATAATGTCATTTATTTGTGGCAGAAACATTGGGTCATCTGTAGTTTCCCACATTTTGAATCTTGCTGACTATCCTTACTGTGTTACCTCACACATTCCTCAATCCCCTGTAATTTCTATAAACTGGTATTTAGATCTAGAGACTTGATTAGACTTGGGCTCTTTCGTGCTTGTTTATGTTGGTCTGACTGACTCATGGTGATGCCTCCTGTTCCATCTGGAAGGTAGGACCCTGACATCAGCCTGTCCTCCTTAAGTTTGACCAGTGAATTCAGGAATTCATCAGCTGAGCGTTTATACGATAAAGTTCCCCTAAAGTTTACTGAATGATTTTAGCCTTTCTTGATCATCATTATAATGAAGATCTTTATTTCATTAGGAATCACAAAATAGTCTTTTTCTTAATCTTCAGAGAGTGTTTCACATATTCATGTAAACTGCTTTTTCTGAGCATAGTAACATTTCAGTCACAATGATGTAAGTTGCTTTTTGGATTGTATGCCTTAATATAATTAATGACGAGAACACTGCACTTGAATTCAGGATACTTTGGCCCCAGTTTCCTAATCTATGAAATAAAAGCGTGGTACTCATGCTTTAGGATTCTGGGTGTATTATGTGTATAAAGATATTTGAAAGCCATTGAATGAAACTTTTTTTGTGACCCTGACCAAAAAACTAAATTAAAAAAAGATCTACAAGAATACTGAAATATTTTCTTTTAAAACCAACTTGTGACTGAGTTCTAAGAGTTCTTCATATATTCTAAACACTAGTCTCCTGTCAGTTATATTGTGATTATTTTTTGCTTTGTGGTTTGTCTTTTCATTTTCTTTTTCTTTTTTTTTCTTAGAGAGAGGAGGAAGAAACAGCTTTTACTGTATTTATATTTAGTTGTTCACACTGGTTGTTCTGTGGACCTGGGACTCAAACCCAGGGGTATGTCGCTCGTGCTCCTTAGGAGGTGATTGACCTAACTGCTGCTCCACCAGGGCACACCTGTCTTTCTGTTTTCTTAAATGCCTTTAGAAAGCAGAAATTTAAAAATCTGATGAAGTCCAATTTATCAGTTTTATTTTAAATCGTGCTTTTTGTATCCTAAGAAATCTACCCCAAGGTTGTGAATATTTTCCCTTCCTGGAAGTTGTTAGTGTTTTGTTTAGGTCTATGGCTCAATTTATTCCATTTTTGTGGATGGTGTGAAGTAAAGCTCAAACTTCTTTTTCTCCATACAGATACCCAGGTCTAGCACCATTTATGGAAAAACTGTCTTTTCTTAATTGAATCACTTCGGTACCCTTGTTAAAAACCAGTTGGATTGTACCCTGGTGAAACAGCGGTTAGGTCAATCGCCTCCTAAGGATGCAGGCCACATACCCCTGAATTCAAGACCTGGGTCTGGGGCAATCAACCAGTGTGAACAACTAAATGAAAATAAAATAAAATGTTTCTTAAAAAAAAAAAAAAAGCAGTTGGATATTTATGTGCAAGAATCTATTTCACTTCCATTGATCTGGTTGTCCACTTCTCAATAGCACACTGCTGATTATATAACTCTGTAGAAAGTCTTGAAATCATATAGTAAATGTTTTCTATTTTGTTCTCCTTTTGCAAACTGGTTTGTCTGCTCTAGGTGCTGTGCAGACCCACAGCAACTTTTTACAGAGTGCCCTCTGATGCTGTGATTTCATTCGAATCTATAGGTCACTTTGGGAAGAATTAGCATCTATAAATAGAGTAAGCTGCCATTTATTTAGGTCTTCCTTCATTTCTGAAATGTTGTTTTCATTGTAGGGGTCTGCACATCTTTTGTTAAATTTATTCCTAATAACTTATTTAGGGATGTCATTATACCTATATTTAAAAATTTATTCTCAGATTGTTGGTGATTTAAAGAACAACAGTTGACTTTTGCAAATTGTATCTTTGCTAAATTCACCTCTTCTAGTATATTGTCATAGATCTCTTGATTTTCTACATAGACTGATGTCATTTGTGAATAAAGAATTTCTTTTTCTTGTCTTTTTTATTTTTTAAAGGAAAGATGCAGGCAGAAATGAGGGTGAGTAGGCAGGCAGGAATAGAGAGAAGGAAGAAGCATTTAAAAAAAAATTTAGTTGTTCACTATGGTTGTCTACTGGTCCCCCACACCCCCCCGCCCACTGGCCTTGGGAATGTACGTGGACTGTGCTCCTTCGGAGGAGGCTGGCCTAGCTGCCACTCCACCAGATGCTCCAGGATTTCTTTTTTTCAATCTTTATATACCTTATTTGTTTTTCTGACCTTTTTTTGCTCTGGCTAAGGCCTCCAGATGAGGGCTGAGAAGACACAGAGTGGACATCTTTTCCTGTCTCTTCCTTGCTTAGCTCTTCTTCACACTGGTATTTTGTTAGATTCGGAGTTTTGAGGAACAGTATTCATGTGATACAGGTGACCTGAAAACTAGAACATTAACCATGTGAGAATCAACATGCTCATTGCCGTGATCCATTTGGTAGTTGCAAAAAATAATGGTCTCCAAAATAGTGATTTAAAAACTTCATTCAATTGTTCTGTTTTGTTTTGTTTTGTTTTGTTTTACTTTTTAAAATTTTCTCCCAGCCCTGGGTCTTAAACCACGGTCCTTTGGGCTTTACATGCTCCATGCACCAGCATTTCAGCCCTCTGAGCCCACATAGTCCATCTGTAACAAAGGCCCAGCTGTATTTGGGCCTGAGCTGGTTGCCAGGGTCATACCAGGACACATGGTAAAGCGACAGAGCTTTCCTGCCAGAGGTTAGAGACAGAAGGCACCCCCCACCCCACCCCCAACACCAGTGGAAAATCGATACATCTTTGTGGGATGGATGCATGGTGGCTGTGTATGTCTTCATTGCATCTCCTGAATTCCCTAAGATCTTTTAAAGGCACTTCTGTGATATTTGTGTATTGACTTCTTAAATATTTTCTAGTTTTTCTAGAAAAACTAATTTGGGAGTTGTTTTATAGAGCTTAGAAGTTTCAGAAGAGTCAGCTCAAAAAATACCTTTCTCAGTTATTGAAGAAAACAAAAGTCAACTTCAATATTCATTGTGATCCTAGGTAGGTCACCTTTGCTTATTTCCTTTTATATCTCAATTGATATTTAATAAGTAACTTGGGAACACTGATAATGTACGATCAAGGCCAGGCATTTGTTTGACCTGTAATCCTGTCTCTTTTGTTCAGGTCTGTTTCCACAGACCCCCTCAGTGTAGTCAGTGTAAAATGTCTATTGCCTGTAAGAGAAATGCAAATCAAAACACACTTGTACTTAATACTTAGAACTTTATATCTGAGGAAGTGAATATGTCTATATAGCTTTCAAAATTGGAATACCAATGAACATTTCAGCATTTTATCTGAACGTGTCTGGAAAGAAGTATTGAGGTTTCAAGTTTTAGAAAAGGGTTATTGACCCAGAAGCACTCTCTTGATTTGTGTTTTCCTTCTTTCAAAATTGCATTCCGTTTGCAAAGTTTCTTCAGAATCCAGTCTGATTAGTTTAAAGGTATAATGATTTCAGATGTTTTCAGTGTAAGCACAAGAGTTTTCAAAAACCTGTAAAATGGTCAGCTTAAACAGCCCTCTCCCTTCCTCCTTCCCTCCTGTTCCTTGCCTTTCTGTTTGCTGAGAAATTTTCATATTTATGTTTTGTGTGATTTTACACGGATAAAAATCAGGATGTAGGGATCATTTTTTTTAGAGACTAGGAGTTTTTAGCGCATGTTCCATCACTTATTGATTTTGTTTATTAATTCTGTGTTTCCTGCCTGCAGAAGCTGATTTCTCCTCTACGTGGAAGGCAGGACACAGGCTTCAATACCTAATGCTTAACCTTGAAAACAGAAAGAAGATATAATGCTTCTTCCGCAGCATTTACTACCAAGGGGGAGCAAGCAAAAACTGACAGTTAATTTTCAAACATCTATGTTTTGTTTGTTTTCAAGTTAGCCATTTTCATGTTCAAAAATATTTTTCAAGTGTAAGAAATTAGACCTTATTCTATATTGTATATATTTAAATTTGCAATTATGCTGAGAGAAAAATACTTTTCTGTGAAGATCTAGATATTGGAGGTGCTCTTTAAAAGTGTGAATGTGAACATCAAATAGAGAACCCCTGCTTAGAAAATGCTCTTTAGGATGTGATTTTTTTAGAAAACCTGTGCATACATTTAAATTATAACCAATAACTTATCAGAGTCAGCTCAAAGTATATGAGAAGTAGTATTCTCTTGTGGCCTTTAGCTCTGGACTTTGCTGTGTAAAATAGACAGAAGACGATATAAAATAATATTTTTAACTGGAAATATCTCACGGTTACTGACAATTGAGGTGCTTTGGTCCCGAATCTGAGCAGAGTCCCCTCTTGTCTGGGTCTCTAGTGGTCCCACCTAGTTTTACAGACAAAAGCTTGCTGGAAGATCAAGTATTATATGCATTTTTTTTTAATTTTATTATTAAAGACTAAAATACTTTTGTTTTAACTTGTAATTTAATTTTTTAAAGAATATACAATGTTCCTCTCTGTCCTTTCCAAGAGGCCTGATCAGCTTCCATCAATTAAAACTATTTTTAATAACAAAGAAAACTGATTTTCTTTGGTGTCTTTTTATTATACAGGAGTAAAATAAGGACGGCTAGTAGCTTGAAACTGAACCTGGCGTGCTAGTCCTCAGGAATGGGAATGTATTTTTTAAGCATTGCAGATATCAAAGTTCTATTGTGCTGTATAAATGCCCCTTTGTTAAAAGGGTTCAGTGCCACTTCAGAGATGATTGTCATGAGCATGGAGGAGTCACCCATTTCACCTTTTTAATTAGGGTGCTGAAAAGAGAAACTGGGTGGCTTGGCTATGTTCTTTATAAATGCCTGTTTTCTCCCTGAGGCCGGTTTGCACAGAGGAAAGACAGTGCAGAGAATTTCAACCACCCACTCCAAAGAGGAAATGTAAAATGTCCCTGGAGAGGCTGACTGCTAATCCAAAAATCAAAATATTAAAGTTTTTCCTTCTCTTTATGATAGGTTCATGGTTCCGTGTCAACTTTCCTAATGAAAAGAGAATACTGATTACGTGCTAAGTAGGAACATTTCAGGAACTAAAGGATTTGGAAATAGTCAACAATCATTTTGTGGCGAAATGTATTTAACTAGCTCGTAAGATTTTCATGTCTATAATCCCTAGGCTTACCCCCCACATTATTGGGACTTATACTACATATAATTTTAAAATGGGAAATCTTAATGCTATCAGTTTGTCTAAATCGAGTTATTTAAGTATGTGAGGAATTTCTGTTAAAGAGAAGCTGAGTGTTTGACTAGTTGAAAGATTTAAAACTAGATTTTAGCATTTATATTTGTCATCAGCATTCTTTCATCCACAGAGGAGATATCTGAATTGTACTATAATTTGCCTGCCAGAAATTTTCTCAGCCATCAGAAGAGACTGATAATAGGGTATTTTTGGAATTTGTGAACAGATCTTTTAAACAGAAATAAATCTCCAAAAGAAAGTCTGAGTCAAGGTAAAGCATAAGCACTAAACACAGTCTTACCTAAAAAGTACTAAAAGAAGGATGGAATTGAGAGGCTCTGTGGGGTGAGGCTGGTTCATTTCAGGACCGTGGATGAGGAGGGAACTGTGTGTAGCTAATCGATGCTGAGTTTTCTTGCCGAGATCTTCCCTCTGCTGAGATACCTGTAACTCTGCATCTGTTTTGTAGCCCCACACTTTGTTTCTTTTGAGCCATTAGATGATGATCTTGTTAAGCTTCATTTCAGGAAGAATCTTCATTCAAGGCCTTAAATAGAATCATCTTAGCAACCATGTCATACGTGATAGAAAATGGAATAAGATTTGATTAAGAAAGTAGACATTAATAAGCTCTGTGGCTGACAAGGCAGGTGAAAAATCAAAATGGTCTTTGAGAACTTATCAAATGAAGAAGGCACCTTACCTAGCCATCTAAAGGATGATTTCTGGGTTCTAACAAAGTAATTGGAGCTGTAAGTACTTCTTTGCTGGCCGTTGGGGCTACATCAGTGAGCAAAGCAGACTTAACCCTTGTTTGTGGTCTAGTGGAGGAGAACTTAATCGAACACGGAGGTCATAAAAAATGTGTAAGTGCTAGCGCGACAGCTTCTAACAGGGGCATTGGTCGGGGTGGAGGATTCAGGGAAGGCTTCGCAAAGAAGTGCCAGTTGAACAAAGAACCGAATGTTGGGTGGATAGTAAGCAGGCAAACAGGAAGAGGAAGGGCATTCCAGATAATGGCACCAGCATGTGTAAAGGCCCTGAGGCACTCTCATGTTAGACTAGCATGGAGCAGGAGGGCCAGTACCTGCAGTCAGAGCGCACGCGTGTGTCAGGGTGTTATTGCATACATCCTTTAGTGAGCCCAGTGATTCGCATTCTACATCTTGTATTTTCCTTGAAGTCTTATTCATATGCCAGATGTTTTGCCCTTGTAATATCCTGGCAGGAGCATTAAACAGCCCTCCAGAGACACAAAACTTGCACCCTAATCTGCTGACATGGAGAATTTCAGCCAACCAGCAACAGTGCTAGAACCAGGTACCCTCCTGAAGATGTTCCAGAGGTGAACCTCAAAGATTCAGAGCAGGGGAGCTTGAATCCTTGTATCCCAGAGAATACTCTTCCATAAGACTAAGCCGTGTGACAAAGTGCACCGAATTAGGGGGTTGTTTATCCGCTTTTCCAACCCTTCCTTTCTCAAGCATGTGTGGAACATTGATGTGCTCCAAGCCCCCCCGCTAAGCACTGAGGGATACAACTGAGCAAGACAGGGTGATTCTTGTCCTCCGGTACCTCAAAAATCTTACCTACAAGCAATGATCTTACAGCTTATTAGAGATGTTGTAGCGGAATACTGTGGGTTCCCAGCAAATGAGCACAGGGATGGACTTTCATTAAAAAGAATGGTAATTGGTTGCTAATGTCACCTGGACAGACATTCTTAAACGAAGAAGCTTCTACTGGCACACTGGTGACTCAGTGGGCAAGCCTGCGGCTCCCGATGGTGGAGTCCACGGAAAGCCCGGTGACTCAGCTTCTCGGGGCGGAGGCAGGGGTGGTCTAGCAGACAAGCAGGTGACCTACCAACAGGAACAACCAGGTGGATGGGTGGGCAATTCTTCCTCCTCTGCCTGCTTCCTTCCTCTAAATAAATAAATGAATGCATCTTAAAAAAATAAAAAGGAAGATGCTGTGTTAAGTGTGAAGTTCACAGGATAACTGTTTTTGCTTGATATGGAAAAGGAGTCTGAGAACACACCGGTGTGGCACCAGTAGGCCCCTTCCTGGTGGTCGTTATTTGACCACGGCTGTTGACGGGTGCCGAGGATTAGAAAGGAGCTAACACACATAAATGTTTAGCCCAGTTCCTGGTCAATAAAAGCATCGATAAATGTCAGCTATGGTTATTCTCTTGTTAGTCTGGGAAAGCAGCTTTCCAGTGGCTGAAACTGGATGAGCACGGTCAGTTTATTTCTTCCCTGCAGAGAAGACCTCGTCATAGGCAGCTCTGAAGTGTCTGGTCGGTGCCAGCTCTGGGGCTGGGAGTTACAGCAGGGTCCCTGCCGTCTGCTTGGAGAGACAACTGTACCCACAGTGGTGGGTTCACACCTTTCTTCCAAGAGGAAAGCTGAGGATAGGAGCAATGACTATTTGAGAGCCTACACTTGAGGAAATGTGATTTTTTTTTTTTTTTCAACTTCAGCGTTGTGGCCAATACTTTAAAAAAGCAAGTCAATCATGTTTTTGAAACGTGCACACCACCTCCTGTGGCAATTTCATGCACTTTGATGGATCTGTTTTGTTGGGATCTGTCTGCAGACTGTCCCAGCGCTGCCTCCTGGGGTCCCCGGTCCCTCATCCCTCCTCTGGCAGTTTTCGCAGAGCTGCAGTCTCCGAAAATCCGTCCTAGTTGACAGTTACATTAGAGACGCACAAAGAAGACAGGCTTCATTGTGAAGTATTTTGACAAGTTTAAGATTAAAAATGTCTAGTTGTGCTTTCATTGGTCAGATTCACTGAGGCCAAGTTTCCCCAAATTAATCAGATCCTGGCCTGGGGTAGACAGGAAAGAGGGGTGTCCGTGGGAGGGGAACTGGCCCGAGTATCTCCCTCCTGACGAAGGAGGGGTGGGGGCAGCCTTGTGGGGACTGAGGGGACCTAGGCCGGGGGTCCTCAGGGAGCAGGGCACAGGGCCGGGCGCGGAGCGGGGTGCAGGAACCTGCCACCGGGTGCGGGCGGGGAGCAGGGCGCAGGGGCGGGCGCAGGGCCGCCGGCGGCTCCTCCCCGCGGCGGGCGGCGGTGCCTAGGCTCGGGCGGCCGTGACGCGCACAGTCGCGCGGATCCGGGCCGGAGGGCGGCCGGCGGCGGCAGGATGAACAGCATCAAGAACGTGCCGGCGCGGGTGCTGAGCCGCAGGCCCGGCCACAGCCTAGAGGCCGAGCGCGAGCAGTTCGACAAGACCCAGGCGAGTGCGGGGCTGCGGGCGGGCGGGCGGTGCCCTGTCCCCGGGCCCCTCATCCGCGTCCTTGGGGGCCCGGCCGGCGCCTTTCTCCCGAGCGTCCAGGACTCGAGACGTCCACCCCGCGGCCCCGTCCACCTCGCTCCCCGGCCGCCGGGGCCCGAGCCGCCCCGCGCGCAGGTGAACCGGAATCGCGCGCCGGACGCCCGGGGCCGGGTGGCGCGGAGCGAGGTGACCGAGGCCCCAGGTGGTGGGGCTGAGGTGGGGCCCAGGTGCGCGGGGCTGCATTTGTCCGCGCGGCTTTGCTGCGGCTCCCGGCCTCCTGCAGACCGACTCCTGCCACCTTCTACCGCTTAAAAAATGCCTCCATCTCGGGCAGGCCATGCATTTCCTTAAAGGAAACTCCCTGTTTCTTTTTGTCCTGAGCTGTTTTCCAGGGCTGCACAATACCTTATTATGTGCTGGTCGAAAAGTTTCACGTATGTAGCCAGACTTGTTTGCCCCAGCGCTGGCCCAAATAGAAATAGGCTCACACCCCCTTATTAAATACCATCGCCTGACGGACAGGAACTTCCTCTGCTCCCTTCCTGCTCTTCCCACGCGGGCATCTCTTCAGAGGATGGCCTATCCTGGACAGGTTATTTGAAAAATTAAATCGTGGCGCTGGTATCTGCACACGTGCCGGCCTGAGAACCCACCATGTGGGTGCTACCCTGTCTGATTTTCTGTTCCTTTTTTTTATCTTACAAACACTGGGGTGTTCTGACACTGGGGGAGGCAAACACATTTTTTATTTGCCAAAATAAGTCAGTGAGACAGAAATAGCACACAATTTCTACTGTAGAAATAAAGGAAGCCAGCAGGACCCCTCCCACCGGTCTGGAGCGGAGGGTGACATTTGGGACAGCCCTTAGCAAGGCCTTCCCACCTCTCCCTGCAGAGAGCAGCAACTTTTCCTGCTGCTGCCTAGTTAGCACGTGTGTCCATACTGCTTTCATTTTGAAATAGGGAAAAACAAAGCAACAGGGGAACCATCTAACCTTCGGGTTTGTGGTTAACAAGGGGAAAGGATTAGAAAACCTTGGGACACCCTGCTTTATGAAAGCCAAGGGCTGGAACCAACCTGGCCGCAAATTAATTTATCCTTGTGCTCATCATCGTCTGGCATACAGTGTTTTTCAAGCCCCCAAGTCCATCATAAAAACAAATGTAGCATTTAAGTTAAAGTCACTCATATATAATTGCAGAGAGAGGGGGAGACCGTTTTCATTGACAGAATCTGGGTGTTGTCACTGATTTTAAGATTTTTGTCTGTGCTTTTGAGGAGATCCACTTGCTCCATAGAGGAAATGGGACTTGAAGGACCAAGTTCATTGATCTTACACGTGAATTATTATAAATCAAGAGCAACTTTCTGAGTGTCTAAAGAGAAGGGACCTCTGATACCGGACCACATGTTTTGGGGGTTGGTTCAGTAAACAGGAAGCTGTTTTGTTTTGATTTTGCTGCTTGGGTTTTTCTGGCGCTCAGAGGGTTACTTAGGAATCACTTTCTCCTGGGCGAATCTCAGGATTTACCCATCCCAAGGTTCCCTTTGTCTGGAAGGATGGAGTTTGGGTTCAGTGTCTGGATTTGCTTGTCTTCAGAGTAGCTTATTGAGGGATGTAGGAACAGGGCTTTGTGCGTGGTTAATATTTAATTAGATGGCTCCCAGAATTATCGAGTGAACCGCCAGCCAGGCCCCAGTGGTGGGAAGGGCTAGAGAGCTGAGGTCACTGCTTGCCTGTCTCCTGGACCGAAAATAGCACACCCATGCCCCACAGTGCCTTTGGAGTAGACCTTCGGAGAACCCACCCCTTTTCTCACATCACTATAGTGCCCCAAGTTTCAAGAGCCCTCCAGCCCTGCCTTTCCTCTTGGGCTCCCCATCAGGGGGAGGGACAGCTTCCATGTTAAGCTTTCTTGACCAGCTCTACCCTGTTTTGCCAAGACCCCTTCCCCACAGGGTTAGGAGTGTCAAGGGAAGGCAGTCACCCTGCTGCCTCCAGGAAGCTGCAACTTCTGCTTTATTGCACAATGTGGGGGTGTGACGGAGGTGGGGGTGGGGTTGAGAGGGGAGGTGTCTCTTCAGAAAGCTGGTCTGTTCTTCAGTCCCTTTGGTGACAAAACTCCTTTTCAAAACGGAGGTGACAACACAGTACTGGTTTGCGATAGCACTCTGAACCCATGCCTGCCGGTCTGCAGTTAGAACCTGGGACTTGCCTGTACCATTAAAAAGATGATGCCACGTCAGGAAGAACACCTCCGACAGAGTTCTGACTGTGTCCCGGGACAATTTCCTTAACGCCTCAATCTGTTTCCTGCTCTGTGGAAAAGCAGAGATGATTCTGTCTACCTGAGAGCTGTTTGATGATCTAGACTGATAATGTGAGGTAGGCTGAAGAACGGCCCCTCCGAGATGCCCTGTCTTCTTTCCTGGAAGCTGGAAGGACAGTGCTGGTTCAAAACATGCTCATCAGCTGAACTTAAAACAGGACAGCTATCCGGGGCTCTCTGGGTGGGCCCCGGAATCACGGGACCTTTCGGTGGAGGCGAGCCTGGGGGAGGCGGTCAGACTCCACCGTTCTGGAAGAGCCCGGCAGCAGCTGCTAGCTGTGAAGTTGGAGGAGGGGCCTGCCAACAACTTGATTTTAGCCCTGGAAGCCTCATTTTGGACTTCCGGCCTCCAGAGCTGTAAGATGATGAATTGATGTGGCTTTAAACGCCTGAGTTCTCAGCAGTTTGCATCTGTAGACAAATAACAGCCAGAATGCACAGCGTGTCGGGTGCCTGGCCCACTGCAGGTGCTCTGCAGAGCCAGCTAACCATCTTTCTCCTTCTTTCCTCAGCCCCCCAAACTTGAAAACAGGAGAACTCTTTCAGCCCCGGCCCCTCAGAGGAGAGAAGCAGTCCTTCTCTGAGCATGAAAGCCAAACTCCAGTCTTTTGCGTTTTCCTTCTCTGGCTCAGTTTCCCCTCCAGAGCATGAAAATAGGCCCAGTGGCTTCCCCCCAGGTCAGGATGAGCAAGGCCACCGGACCCCTGCTCGGCCAGCCATGCTGGGTGCGGGGTGTTAGATGCAGGAGCAGGGATCAGATTCCTGGGGCTTCAGGGTTCCGCTGGGGACGTAGCTGGGCACGAAGCAGTGGGAGGAAGACAGTCCATAGTTCAGGTCAGTGACACATCTACTCAGCACTCTCTGTAAAGATTAACATTTATTGACACTAGGAACGTCTCACCCGAGGCTCCTGTTAGGACCGTGCTTTCCACGAGCCACGGGTATCATTTGAGATTGCCTAGTAGCCACATCTAAGGGAAGTAGGGACGGGGGTGTCATTTTCATTTTCTATGTGTTTGAACCTGGTATATTGAAAATCTCACCACTTCAACATGAAGCCACTCTGAAAATCAGGAATGGGATATTTTAACATTCTTTTTCTTCTCCCAGGTCTTCAAAATTCACTCTTTGATGCTGGGGCACCCCTCAGTTTGTGCTCACACATTTCAGGTGCTCGGGTATTGGATGGTGCGAGGTTAGAATTACTTGGGGAGTGGATTTCTTTGGTTTAACTTTTTATCTTTTGTTTACATTGCTGTATGCATTTCAGGATAGTGAATCCGAACCTCGGTCTGTGTGGTCCTCACTCCACACCCACCACCAGAGTCCCAGCACCCAGCACCTCCACCCAGTTCCTTCCTTCCTTCCCTCCCACCCCACTGGCAGCCACGGTCCTGCATCCTGTGAATTTTGCTGGGGTCTGTTTGTTTGTTTTGTTTCTTTACAGGGAATGTTTCTTAGGGTTGGTGTGGCACCGGGAGTGGTTGGCCTGGATTGGAGCCCGGGCATTAGTCTACTTTTCTTTTTTTATAGGAAAGGTGTCAGCAGGAATGAAGGCCAGTAGGCAGGGAGGCAGGAAGGCAGGAGGAGGAAGCACTCTATTTAGTTAGTTGTTCATCTTGATTGTTCTTGGGATGTTCGTGGGCTTCCCTGGCCGGGGCAGCAGACTTAATAACTGCTCCACCAGGGCGCACCTCTTGCACCCCAGCCAGGAGTTCCTTACACTCGTTATTCAAGGTGGACCTCAGGACAGAAACAGGTGCCTGGGAGCTGTCTCCACTCATGAAGTATTCTCTCGACTCCCGGTTCTGCACAGGCTGGTCCAGCAACCCTCGCTTTGTCCCCTCTGTGTGTCCCTCACCCTCCGTGGCGTGTCCTCTGACCCACCTTTGTGCCTGTTGTGCCTTCTGAACACTGTGGTATCATGACGCTAAGTCACTAACTCCCCTCTGGGCCTCCTTTAATTGTTTGCTCCTAATAAGCCCCCCAGCCGCCGGACAGCCAAATCACCCACCCAGTCCCCTTGGGAGTGGAGCTCTCTGCCTGCTCTGTGCCCTGTGCAGGCTCCACGCCAGTGCAGATGTGGCTTTCAGAGCAGGAGGGGGAGAACCCGGCTCATGGCCCTGCAAACCCTGACCGCCCCCACACCCCTCCACCCCCGTCCCCACATGGGTGCTGATCCCCCTCGGGGCTACGCAGGCCAGCCGCTGCCTTCTGATCCTTGGCTGCCAGGAGCCCCCAACTCACCCAGGTGTCTGGTGATGTCTTGGTCAGGGTGAGCTGGGGATGGGGCTGCGGTCCTTCCTCCCCATCTTGGATGTACATCTGTCCCCAAGGCACATTGTTTGAGGACCATTGTATCTGTCGCCTGTCCTGCGCTTTGGGGTGTGCTCCCAGAAGGGAAAGCCTGGCTTGTCCCTCAACGGCCTGCGTCTCGGGCATGTCCTGTGACCAGCAGGCCTCCGAGCGGAGTAAACGAGTTAGCCACCTGTGTGTACAGAAAAGCAGATGGGATGAAGCAGTTGGAGTCCAGTCCTTTTGGGGTCTGTCCCTGTGCCCTGGTTGGCCACCTGTAGCCATGGGCCGTGGGCCAGGGAAGAGCTTACCCCTGGACACTGACTGTCCCCAGCCAGCCCTGCTCCCAGGCAGCCTTGTTCTCTGGGAAGACAGTCCAGGGGGAAGTTCCACGGGGGGAGCCAGAATGTGACTTCCTCAGCAGAGATGCCCACCTCCTGACCTTGCCCTCGGGCGGCACCTGGCCAGCCACAGACTGAGCGCTTTGTGACTGAGACTCCGCTGGCCACTCACCTAGCAGCTCAGAGTGGAAACTCTGGAGTTGAGTCAAGGCCTGCTTGGCCAAGGTACAGGGAAACCCAGCCGGCTAACCTGAGATGCTCGGCCCAGGACGGCCGGCGCCTTTGCCCGCCAGGCTGCATGTCGGCCTGCCTTCCCCCTTCTCCACTTGACCCAGAGGGCACTCAGATGTCGCCGTGTTTGTGAAGCCCTTGGTCTCTCTCCTCCTGGCAGCCTTGTGCCTTCCCTAGTTTGTTTCCCGGAGAGACCGCAGCGGGACTGGCAGAAGTGGGCACATCAGCTCGTGCTCAGATCCAGCGTTGTGAAGAAGAGATTCCCTTGTCTCTCCCTCGGAACTCCTGAGCTACCCACTGAACCCTAAAATCCTCAGGCAGGGACGGTGGCGGCACCTCCTGTATCCTGATTTCTGGGAGCTCTTGGCTCAGGGACACACTAGGTGTGTGAGCGAGGACTGGAAGGGCGTACAGGGCTGGTGACGCGCCTGTCTTTGCCACCTTCCGCTTGGCGAGCGTCCCCTCCAGGAAAAGACTGGGCCATGGAGAAAAGTTTCGTTGAGACGGGATTGTTTTTCCTTTCGCTGAGATAAACACTGTCCTCCTGCTGCAACAAGTTTGCCTGCCAGGGAGTGACTCAGCCCCCGGCTTCGAGGAGAGACAGGTCTCTGATGATGTCGCCAGGACCCAGGAAATGAAACTGCACAGGCTGGCTCCCTGGCCCTTCCAGAGCCGGCCTGCGGGGAGGGCAGGCTGCATCTTCTGAACATGTGTCACCCACAGAGCCCCAGGCAGAGGCGGCAGTGGGTCAGACTGTCCCCTGGGAACTGTGTCCTGGATTGAGGGAGACGCCTTCCCTGGGGTCCAACCTGCAGAGCGGCCGGTGGCCACGGCGGAGCCCCCATTTTGTGGATGGTACAACAGTTGAGAGGCCGGGGCCCCAGGGTGGAGCAGAGCCTGGAGGACATGAAGGAGGAGGTGGCAGTTGAGTCTGGGAGGACGTTGCTCCACGGACTTCCTGTCTGCTAAATGCCCCGCGACCCTGCGCTCCCCACCGCTTTGCATGTGACCACATCCTGGCTGCCTCCTTAGCGACAGAAATCCTGTGTTTGCTTTCATCAATGGCCTTTGAGATGGCAGAAGCCTTTGAATGAGCACTCTCTGTCCTTCAAACAGCTCTTTGGAAACGCTGGAGCAGGATAACCCACCTCTGTGCCAGTCCCGGTGCCCTGGCTCTTTGAAGGACATTTTTGTCCCCTCCAAGTGCCACTATTAAGCGTCATGATGACAGCACAAGGAGGTTTAAGTCTGATTCACTTCTGCATTGGCTTTAAAAATAGAAATTGTTTTAGCATTGCCTTTACGATTTAACTCTAGTGGTTAAATTATTAACTGAAGAAAGAGACACTCACTCATTGCTTTGAATTTTTCTAGTACTTTTGCTGCAGGGACCTTTTTGTTCATTCAAGTGAACATTCTTTCATTCATCCAGTCGTGATTTACCGACCGCCAGGCGTGGATCTGGGACCTGGGGTCCAGCAGGGCTCCCCTGGGTGTGGGGTGGCGAGGAAGTCTGGACGGAGAATAAATGGTAAACGAGCCAGATAGTTTCCCATCACCAGTGCCCTGGATGAGAGTTGACAGAAGTCGTTTCCGAGGAGGGAGGGGAAGGGGGCATTTCAGCGACGTGGCCAGACCTGGAGAGGGGACCCTCTCTCGCTGCCGGAGGAACAGAAGGCAGGCACGTGTGACTAGGACACAGCTTTGCACGAGTGTATGTGCTGGAAGACCCGCGTTTCCGATCCCGCGCCACAGACACGGAGGCTGCAGCGGGGAAGGGGCCGTTTCTAGAAGTGCAGGGAGTCAGGCCAGCGGTGTCTGTCCCCAGTCACCTGACTCGGGGAAGGCGTTTCCCTGAGTCCCTGCCCTCTGCTGTGCAGAGCTCCCCGCAGACGTGGGGGTGTCACTTCACAGAACCGGGGCTGCAGCTCCGTGGTTGCTTAGTTCTGACCCCTTGCCGGAGCTGTGGGTTCCAGCTTTGCGCTCTTGCTCCATCCCCCTTGTCCCCACCCCCAGACGCTGGGCTCTTCCTGAACTCCTGGGCCCTTTTGTCTGCTGTGAAGTGCACTGTAAAGTCCCTCAGCCGGTGGGACAGGGACTCAGGAGCAGGAGTTTCCTTGGCCTTGTCATCCAGCCTTGCTGACAGTGTCCACACCCCAGGCTCTGCTGTCTGGGGTCCAGGCCGCGTTTCTCTGGGGAGCACCACCTGTGCTGGGTCCAACCCGGTCGGTTGCTGCACTCGGTCACCTCGCTCCTGAAACGGCATCCGAGCTGCTTTCTGGCTGTTGTCCCTGCCAGTCGCATGTGGCGGCTCAGTCCAGCCTGGGCCTGGGGTTGTCTTCTCAGACCTGAGTCCTGGGGCCCCTGTGGCGCCAGTTTGGGTTTCTAATTAGATAAGCAAACACGACTGTCCTAGAAGCAGGGGCAGGTGTGTCCTGAGAAGCCCGGCTCCCTTGAGCTCAGTGGGGCCTTGTCCCTGCTCCCACCTCCTCACTACTCACCCCGTGAGAGAGCCCAGTGAAGGCTGGCCCAGTGCCAGGGGCCCCTGCACCGCAGGGGTGGGAGCTGCGACAGGGCCCAGGAGTGTCTGGAGCCGGCTGTTTGAACACACCCCTTCCAGACATGAGCTGGTTCCTGTGGGGGAGGCAGGCAGGGTGGGTGTCAGTGTGGGTCCTACCTTCCCTGTGAGACCGGCTGGACTGCGGTGGCTCAGTGTCCCCAGAGGGCGAGTCCTCCCAGCCACCTGGCAGTTGTTGACCTGCCCTGTCCCTCACTGGGGAAGGTCATGCAAGGGCTGATCTGAGCACTTAGCAGGCACAGCGCTGGCCAGCATTTTGGTTTTTATTGTTGTGACTTTGGGTAAGTGATTAACCTCCTTCTGGCTGGATTTTCTCAGCTGCCTTCCAGGGTAACTGGGGAGGTTCAATAAGATAACACCCGCCAGGGCTGGGCCCTGTGTCCGCCACAGGCTGAGTCAATAGGATGTTTTATCACAGCTGCAGCCTGTGGTGCGAACATGCCTTTCGTGAGCCGCGTGGTGTCGACACTCAGTTCTGGAGCCTCCCTGCCCCATGTGCGGCCCCCCAAGAGCTGTCCCACCTGTGCCCCAGGGGTGGGGGTCTGGCCTTCACCGTCCAGCCTGCAGGGGTGGAGCGAGGTGCACACTCGGCGTTCCAGGGCAGGGTTCCCAGCCTGTGGCGTGGGCTGTCTGGGTTTCTAGCAGAGCGAGCAGGGTCTGCACACTGTGACTTTGCTATCTGTGTGACACATCTAAGGAACTCCCCGCCCTCTACTGTCTTCTCAGACCCCAGCTTCCTTCTCTGAAGTCACCTAGGACATTTCTGGGATTCTCGGGGGTCCTGGACCCAGGGTTATTGCTGTGGGCGCATGTGGCCTGTAGTGGGGACAACCCCCAGCCTGGTTGAGGCCCCTTTCTCCCAGGGAGTCAGATAGTGGACTGACCCCAAGACGATCTCCCTGCCCTGCCGCCCAGGACCCTTCTCTCCAGCTCTGGGTTTGCCACCCCGACACCGAGTCCCTGATCGATGTGTCCTCACATCTCCAGAGGGCTCCCTCCTAGACAGTCCATCTGGAGGGCTCTGCTGGGCGTCCCTGCCCGAGGCCCTCACCAGGACAGAGGAGGCCCGTGTCAGCAGCCCCCTGCTGCTCTGGGTGCCCTCTCGCCCCATCCTCAGCTTCCCCACGTCCTGCTGGCTGGTGTGAGTGTGCCATGCTTTGCAGGCAGGTTCAGCCACCCCAGAAGTCCAGTGTCAGCATGAAGCCCGAGAGCCCAGAGCCCTCCCGCAACCCTTCACCGGACAGGCGGGAGGCAGGAGGCTCCCCGCGCCCTGACATCCCCTCCCGGGAAGGGCCTGTCCACTGCGTCTGGCAGGAAAGTGAGCCCTGGGACGTGGCCACAGACGCTCTCTGTGTGAGCACTATGCCTCCTTGTCAGGCTGCCCAGCCACACATCTGCCCCTGCACACAACGGGGCCGTGTTCCCGCCAGAAGGGCCTGGTCCCTGCAGCCAGCACCGGGAGGAGCCGCCCTCCCTGCTTCGGGAATTCTCCCTGTGCCAGGCCCTTTTGGCGGAGGGCAGGCAGAATGGAGCTCCTCAGGGAGCTGACATGGGGGTGGGCAGATAATAGGCCAGTAAGGAAAACTCTGTTGTCAGAGACAGAGTCTGAGTTGGGGGAGGTGTAGCTAGGGTGGCAGCAGGAGGGTGACAGATGGGCAGACCTAAAGAGGGTGGGACAGGTGCCCTTTTTGCAGGTTTAGTGCGCAGCATACGTTTGGCCCCACAGTGAAGGGGAGTCTGTCACCTGTGGGGGAAGACGGGCAGTGAGCTTAAATGGGACCCCACGGTGTCCTGCTCATTCCTTCAGGGGGCATCTGCATCTCTGGTGTGGGCCCCTTAATATGCAGCCCCACTGGGGTCCCAGCCTGGGTGTGGGGGAGAAAGCAGCCTCCCCTCACCCATGTGTAGCTCGGGCTCTGCCCTTGCCCGGAATTTTCGGCCCAGATGGACCAGCTGGCATTCGTCAGATGAGCTAGCTCAGGTGTCAGGGCAGCTGGGGATGGGGTTACACACCCTGGGACGGGACACTCCTTCCTGGCTTAGGAGCCCACAGCTGCTAGAGGAGCTGGGCCCCGGTGCCTCCTCCCGGTGTCCTTCTCTTCCCATCTCTGTGCTGCAGGGAGCTGGGGTACAGCCTGGAGCAACCAGCCCGGCTCTGCCCTGCCAGCTGTCTGGACAAGACCCCGCAACTCTGTGCCTCGGTTTCCTCATAGGAACATGGGCGCCACCACTTCCTAGGGTTCCTGCTGGGAGGCCGTTGCCTGTGCCTGGCATGGGGTGCTGCATCTGTCAATGGTGCTTGTTGAACATCCTGAGCACTACAGGTTGAGTTCTGCCAAAGTTGGGGTGACTGTTGCAGGGAGGGCGTGGTGGCATTGGGACACAGCTCTCAGAGGTGACGCAGTGGCCCTTGATGAATGAAGCGGAGGCGGGCAGCCTGGCAGACCCAGAACTGGGCCGAGAGACCCCCCCGCCCCCCATCAGGCTCATAGAGGCTGTGAGGATGAGGGGCTAGAGGAGCATCTCAGGACCGGGTTCAGGAGGCGGGGAGCCCTGATAGCTGGCAGCGGTCCACGGGCCCCAGTGTGCCGAGTGGCCGCAGCCCAGTCACCCCACACCCCCAGGAGTGGGTCACAATGGGCACTGTGTGTGGACGGAGGGCAGCCTGCCCGGCTGGGGAGGAAAAGAGAAGGGTGAAGCCGCCAGACCTGCCCCCGCCAGACCCTCCTTAGTCCGCAGTATTGGGGAACCACTGCCTTCTCCCCCGGGGGGGTTGCTTTTCTTACAGACACAAAATCTCACAGCCTTGCCTGGTGAATCCAAAGCCGGCTCACAGTAGACTTGGGAAGAACGAAATGCCCTCCTTGCCAGGCTGGGGCAGTTACTCTTGTTCAGATGCCCAAGGTCCGGTGCTCAGTGGCCTCAGAGGATGCACACACTGCCCAGCGCCCTGCCCCCACAAAGACTGTGGGGCTGTGCACCGTCCCTTCCTGTCATCCCACTGAGAAACCACCACCTGTGGGCTTGCTCAGCCCTGGGAAGGCTCTGCTGCCCCGTGTGGCTCACTGGGCAGCGGGGGATCGGGTGAAAGACCTATGGAGACTTGGGGGAACCGCAGCCTGGAGAGGTGTCTGCACTTGTTGAGCGTCTCGTCCCTCCCATGATGGCATGGCAGCGCTTCTCAGTCCCCACTGACATGCAGAGCTCAGTGCTGGGCAAGTAGACAGAGATGACACCTGTCCTAGCAGGAGAAATGGGACATCTACATGTAATTGTAGTCGCAGGGCTGGACCAGTGGGGCAGGGAATGACAATGCCCTGAGAGCAGTCACATCCAGGAAGCTTCCTGGAAGAGGAGGCATTGAGCTTAGGGGGAAGAGACAAGATGCCAGCAGGTGAAGGTGGGAGAGGACTGCTTGTTCCAGGTCCACGTTGAAAGGTTTTTTTTCTCTGGGCTCCGCGAGGAAAGAAAGTCAATCAAACAAAAAGTCGAATAGCCAGGGCTTTATTGGGGTTTGCGCACCCGGGCGAGGTTCCCAAGTCCACAGAACGAGGGCCGGGGAAGTCGCGCTTGAACAAAGAGGAGCACGCTCTTTAAGCAAAAGAATTTCGCGGGCTTCATACGTCGTGACTGGGGATTGGTCCTGTGATTCCAGGTGTGGGCTTCAATCCCTTAGTCTGACGTCAGCCACCTTTCCCGGGTATGGCTGCTGCTTTGTCCCTCTGGGCCAACCTAACACATGTGGTGGCATTAAAGGTGATCTGCACGGCAGATGGACCACAGACCCTTATCTGGTCTGGTTTTTTGTGTAGATGACCTTATCACCTTGCCCTGGGTCCTGCCCCTGCACGGTGGGGTGACCCAGGCCCCAGCAGCAGAGATGGGCAGCCTGCTCCACAGCACAGGGCCACACCTTCCGAGGAGAACTAACTGGGTGGTTTCAGACAGGTAGTCTGCAGCCTTCGTCCTTATCTCCCAGACCAGATGCTGGGGTGAGGGGTCTTCGTGAACTGGGTGTTAGTTGTAGTTTGTGCTGCAAACATCAAGCTAAAAGGGCCTGTGAGGTTCAGTTTGCTTCAGTGGAATTGATTTCTTCGTCATCTCTACGCCCACCTTTAACCAGTGGGAAGAATCCTGTCTGTGAAGTGTCTTCCCCTTGGGGTGTTCTCTCTTGGGAGGCCGCCCCATGGGGTTCTGAAGTCTTCCTCTCTGTCTCCTCCCAGGCCATCAGCATCAGCAAAGCCATCAATACCCAGGAGGCCCCTGTGAAAGAGAAGCATGCCCGGCGTATCCTTCCCGCCTCCCGCTGCCCGCTGTCCCTCTGGGCCCCTGGGGGAGGCAGGAGGGTGTAAGGAGGCCATGGCCTGCCAGGCCTGGTCTCTGACTGTGTCTGGTGTGAGTGAATTGGGGAACAGGGTGGTGGTGAGATGGGTGCCCCGGTCACCCTCGGCTCCTCTCAGCTCACGCCCCTTCCCAGGAGGTCATCTGTCCTTTCAAGCCACTGGAACCTGTTAAGGGTGTGGGGCGTGACTGTGCCCTTTTTCTAGCTCTTAGCTGGAAATCATAGCCCTGGATGGACGTTGGCGAACAGACGCAGAGGGAGGGAGGTGCAGGGAGAAGGTGCTCAGAGGCTGTGGGGTGGGGGGCCTCCACGGGCATCTGCAGGCACCCCCAGCACCCCCTTCTGGCTTGTAGCCTTGACCCTGGCAGGCATCATTCTGGGCACCCACCATGAGAAGGGCGCCTTCACCTTCTGGTCATACGCCATCGGCCTGCCGCTTCCCAGCAGCTCCATCCTCAGCTGGAAGTTCTGCCACGTGCTCCACAAGGTCCTGCGGGATGGGCACCCCAATGTGAGTTGCCGTGGCCGCGGGGGCTGAGGGTGGCCCCCCGCCCCGCTGCCCCACCCAGCTGAGCACCCACCCGCCCCGCTGCAGGTGCTGCATGACTGCCAGCGCTACCGGAGCAACATCCGCGAGATCGGGGACCTGTGGGTAGGTGTGGGGGGCTGCTCCCGCCCCATTCCGCGGCACGGTGCTGCCCGGGGGCACCCTGCTGTCCCAGAGCAGTGGTCAGGGTGCTGTTATCGGGGCGCAGCGGGGGAGCACTGTGAACGTGAGGGCGCGGTTTCGCTTGCATGGCCGGTGCAAGGATACACTGGCATCCCACGGGCCGCCAGCCCCGGAATCAGCCACCCGCCGGAGCCCTGCTCTCCCTGCAGGGTTAGACCCCCGTGAGGGCTGCAGGCTCCAGGGCCCCCAATCTGCTTTAGAATCTCGGGATTGGACATCTGTTCTCAGCAAGGTTCCCAGAAGATTCTGGAACACAGTGACACGTCAGAGCCAGGAAGGTACTCTAGAGCCACTCCAAGACCCGCAGGACCTGGAGACACCCCCTAGGTGGAGACAGGGCCTCTGGCCTGGTCTGTTCTCACCACATGCCTGGGCAGGGCGGCCCTGGGGACTGACCTGCCCGCGGGGGCAGGCAGCGCACAGCACAGGCCTCACCACAAGCCGCACCGCGTCCGCGGAAGTCAGGACCCCGGGCCCCAGGTGCCTGCTGCAGACGCAGGCCGGCCGGCGTGGCCATGGGTGTGCCTGGAGGTGACGAAGGAGGTACTCACGTGCCCACAGGAATGTGCCTCCCCCGCTGCTGCCCACATTTTAATAAAGTCTCCCCAGCTCGGACCTGGCCTGTTGTCCTGGACAAGGAACTCTCTTCTTAGAGTCCTTTGGCAAGAACGATGAGCAGTGAGATGAGAAGCAGCCATAGACAGAAGGGGAGGTCGGCGGAGACCCTCAGGACAGAAGCCCTGGCTGCCTCTGGCGGGTTGAGCAGTGCAGGGGGGTGGGTGGTCCCAGGGCACCGGGGTCTCCTACCTCTGTCTCCTTGTTTGCCCTGCAGCCTGCCCAGGCCAGACCCTCCTTTCTCCCCAGGGACATTTGCATGATCGATATGGACAACTGGTGAATATCTACAGCAAACTCCTGCTGACCAAAATCTCCTTCCACCTCAAGGTACTTTCCTCAGGAGCCCTGAGGGCTGGAGGGGCCTGGGGACATGGCAGGCAGGGAACATTTGTTCTGCTCAGACCTTGACCCACAGGAAATGGAAGCCAGGAGGTCAGGATGCCAGGAGGCATTTCTTGCCGACACCAGAGTGGTCTTGGGAGTGGTCTTGGCCTTGTCCTTGACTCTGAGCCTCTGCCAGGCTGGGCGTCCTGTCCTCTCCCTGGTCACTTGCAGCCCCTCAGCGCCCCCCGGCTGGGGTCTTCCCTGAGCTCTCCCCTCTGGAGAACCAGTGCCAGATCTGGGCCAGAACCAGCAGTTGAGCGAGGGTGTCCTCTTCGCAGCACCCCCAGTTTCCTGCGGGCCTGGAAGTGACAGATGAGGTGCTGGAGAAGGCTGCCGGCACTGACATCAACAACATGTGAGTCTCTCGGGGAGGTGTGGCCTGGGTCGCCCCACCGTGCCTGAGTGTGTCCCACTAGGGTCCCACGGGGGCCTGGGCTTAGTGGCTTTTTTGGACTGAAGGCCATGGCCCCAGAGATGAGGCTGACAGTAACAGAAGGTTTCCTCTGGAAGCAGGCCGTTTGTCCTGCGAGAGGCCTGTTGATGGACTCGGTCCTCCTCGCGGGGCTCACAGGTCACGGCCCTCACCCCCCACCCTCGCTCCCGCAGCTTCCAGCTCACCGTGGAGATGTTCGACTATATGGACTGCGAGCTGAAGCTTTCCGAGTCCGGTGAGCTGACAGGGCTGGGCTGCGCTGCCACCCGCAGCCTCTCCCAGGCTGACCCTCCTGCGCGAAATGCACAGCCTTCTGGGCCTCTGTGCCCCCAGCCCCAAAGCACGGCCTCTGACCCCTGCAGTATGCCTGGCCCCTGGTGGGCCCTGAACCCAGGCAGGGCGTTGGTGCGGCGCCTCTGCAGGGCCTGCCCCGGCCCCCGGCAGCCTCGGCACCTTGAGCCCACGGGGAGAGCTGCTCTGGGTCACCTGGCCCATTTTCTGCTGTAAAGGGTGTGTCATGAGATACTTCCTGGCCTAGGAGCCTGGCAGCAGCTGGGCAGGAAACCTCTGCAGCCCCCTGGGATGCAGAGGTGACTGCTTTGGGTGGTGGCTTCCGAGCAACTTTGGGTGACTCACCACTCCCACCGCCGTGCGAGGCCTCTGTCAGGGAGAACTGGACGCAGGAAGAGGAGTCTGGTGGGCCACTTGGGGCTGACCCCGCGGGGCTGGAAGGCCTGCCCAGGCCCTGGTGGGTGTCCAAGGGTGGCAGTGGCCTCTGTTCCACTGGGCATGGGCCTCTGGTGGGATGTGTCCCACTGGCTGTTCTTGGCCTGGCTAGGGACCAAGGGTGGACAGGGGTCTCCCGAGTCCTGCTGCGAGGTTTGTAACAGCCAGAAGTGGAAACACTCCAGGGGAAAGGACTGCGGTGGAGAAAGACCTAGAATGTTTTCTGCTGAATGAAATTAAGCCAAGTGCAGCACATTTACCTACAGCTTTAAAACCCAAATGGTGCTTTCAGCATATTTTAATGTTTTACAAGGAAAATGTACTTAACATTTTGATGTAATTAAGTTCATTTTAAAAGGTAGAAGCAGCACTTGGCTCCTTTCTTCTTGTCCCTCCTCCCTCCCCCCCAGCTTGCTGTCACTGTGGAGGTCGTGAATGGCTCCAGCCCAGGCAAAGGGACACAAGGTGTCCTACGTCTGTTCTGTGTGGCTAGCCCGGTGTGCTGCCCTCGCTGGGCCTGTCTGTGCCCCAGAGAAGGGCTGGGAGCAGGAGGTGGCCTCACATTTGTCCCTGTCCTTTCTGCTTGGTCTATTTGATTTTAAAAAAAAGCTTGATTATTGGATGGAAGGGATTTCAAGTGAGCTGCAAATGAAGTTCTGATGTCACCAGGGGTTTGCAGAGCCAAGTCCTGACCCCAGTGCAGCGTGGCCAAGCCTGGCCCTGTCTCCATATGTGTAAACCCAGGTCTTCGGGTTACACAGCCTAATACCTCCTGCCCCCTGAAGTTCTGAGCCTGCGGCCGGTGGGTATGGAACCATCTCGGTCCCCTAACCTCCGGCCCCTTGTCCTGGGCCCACCCTGACTAATCTGAGCTGGGTTTCCTTTGACTGGCCTTGCCGTCACCCTGTTTCTGGAGGCACCTTGGTCCAAGGCAGCCGAGGCACCTGGGCTGGAGGTCCACTGCCTCGCTGGGAGCGGGAAGCAGGTTGCCAGGCTCTGTCCTCTGCAAACCTGGCTCCCAGGTGCTGTGACCTGCAGGGACGACACCCTAAGGCCAAGGCCCTGCACTCCCGCGTGCCTGTCCCTGGGCTGTGGCTCCGGTGCTCAGGATTCCCGGCCCACCCCTCTTGCAGTTTTCCGGCAGCTCAACACGGCCATCGCGGTGTCCCAGATGTCCTCAGGCCAGTGCCGCCTGGCGCCTCTCATCCAGGTCATCCAGGACTGCAGTCACCTTTACCACTACACGGTCAAGCTCATGTTCAAGCTGCACTCCTGTGAGCACCAGCCTGCGTGTTGAGCCAAGGCGGGCGGGGGGCTCGTGCTGGGCGGCGTGTGTTCTATCAGAAATGAAAATCAAGAGCTTCCTAAGATTTATTTATTAATGAAAGTAGCAATAATGAACACACTGCCCACTAACATAAAACCTACTTAGAAAATATCACTATTTTCCAAAACCAAAGACTTGGTGAGAAGCAAGGCAAAGTTCCCTGTACTTGTGGTTAAGAGCCTGGCAGCTGCTGCTCTCAGGCTGGCACAGGTGGCATGTCTCATGCCCTGGCAGGGACAGGCACACAGGCACACATGTCCCCAGTGTTCAGAGAGTTGGGGCTTGGTGGGATCCGTGGGAGGGTCTCATTCCCAGCCCCACTTTGTGAGCCGCTGGCCTAGGGTGTGGGGGCATTAGAACATCAGCCCAGGGGAAACATGAGCCCCGTGCAGGCACCTGCTGTTTGCTTCTCTCGCTGAGAAGGTTGAGAGCAGACCCTCCCCGGGGGTCTTGTGCAGCCCCCGCCAGGTGGTGGGTGGTCAATCTCTAATTGACACAGGTTCTAGAATGTGGAGGGGCAACGGGGGAAGTAAGGGATTAGAAATCTTTGTAAGCCTTAGAGCAGACAGGGTGTCTCGATGAACATGCTCTGTCCCCAGGTCTCCCCGCGGACACCCTGCAAGGCCACAGGGACCGGTTCCACGAGCAGTTTCACAGGTACCATGTGGTCAGGACTGAGAGGGATGAGGCCCCGGGGCTCCCACCCTGGGCCAGGGCTGCTGGCCAGGCCGGGCACCTCTGTGACCTCGTCCTCCATCCTGCAGCCTCAGAAACTTCTTCCGCAGAGCTTCTGACATGATCTACTTCAAGAGACTCATCCAGATCCCCCGGCTGCCCGAGGTACCTTCCGCCCACACGAAGCTGCATCCCTGCCCCCACACCCTGCATTCTGAGGCCCTGACAGGCCCTCCACGGGCTCTGGGGACAGCGGAGGGTGGGCCAGCTTCCTGGGGACAGCTGAGCAGCTCCACCACCGTCCCCAGGGTCCTCCCAACTTCCTGCGGGCCTCAGCGCTGGCCGAGCACATCAAGCCGGTGGTGGTGATCCCTGAGGAGGCCCCCGAGGACGAGGAACCCGAGAACCTCATTGAGATCAGTACTGGGCCCCCTGCTGGGGAGCCAGCGGTGAGCCATCTCCGCTGGATGGTGGTCTGCGGTGGGGGGTGGGGGTGACTGTGCCTCCCTCTGCCCCTGACCCGGCCTGGAGGGCCCTGGGGGGCTGGAGGTCAGCGTGCTTTGCTGTGGCAGGTGGTGGCTGATCTCTTTGAGCAGACGTTTGGACCCCCCAATGGCTCCATGAAGGATGACAGGTGAGGCCCTGGGAGCCGCAGAGGTGGGTGGTCAGATGCTTCTGTCTGGAAAGGCTACGACTGGGAACACAAACTTGATGCCCAAATACTGGGGGCTGCCGAAGAGGCGCCAGTTGCTGTGTCTGATGTTCCTGGGGGACGGGGCTTGTCTGCCAGGAATGCACGGGCCTCAAAACACCCTGCCTCTCTCTTCCCCAGGGACGTCCAGGTGGAGAACCTGAAGAGGGAGGTGGAGACGCTGCGAGCTGAGCTGGAGAAGATGCGGATGGAGGTGAGGGGGTGAGCGCGTGGTGGAGGGGAGGTGGCAGGGGATGGGGGGGCCATGCCCACATCCGCCACTCTGCTCGCAGGCCCAGCGGTACATCTCACAGCTGAAGGGCCAGGTGAATGCGCTGGAGGCCGAGCTGGAGGAGCAGCGGAAGCAGAAGCAGAAGGCCCTGGTGGACAACGAGCAGCTCCGCCACGAGCTGTCCCAGCTGCGGGCCACCCAGCTGGAGGGCGAGCGCCACCAGGGCCTGCGCCAAGAGGCAGAGAGTGCGTGGCTGCGCTGCCCGAGGTAGGGGGGGCCCGTGGGGCCTGCGCCCCAAGTCACGCTCCCTCTCCCACAGAGAAGGCCAGTGCCACAGAGGCGCGCTACCTCAAGTTGAAGGAAAAGCACAGTGAGCTGGTCAGCACACATGCAGAGCTGCTCAGGAAGGTAGGCCGGGTGCTGGGCGGTACCGGGCGGGTGCTGGAGGGGCCCTGGGCCTGAGCTCGAGCCCTCCCCCTGGTAGAACGCGGACACAGCCAAGCAGCTGACAGTGACACAGCAGAGCCAGGAGGAGGTGGCACGGGTAAAGGAGCAGCTGGCCTTCCAAATGGAGCAGGTGAAACGAGAGTCGGAGATGAAGGTGCGTTGTTGTGTTCACAGACCCCGCCTCTAGCCCCTGCCCTGACCCCTGTGACACGCTGTCCTGTCCTGTCTTGTCCTGTCCCAGCTGGAGGAGCAGAGTGACCAGCTAGAGAAGCTCAAGAGGGAACTGGAGGCCAAGGCTGGAGAGCTGGCACACGTGCGGGAGACCCTGAGCCACACGGAGCAGGTGTGTGGCTTCTGAGTGGCCTCCTGGGGTCAGTGGGTGGGAAGGCGGGACATAAGTCAGGTTGCTCCGTGTTCCTGAGCCAGACCACGCCACACCACCTGGTTGGTTCAGCAGTGCCCACGAGGCCTGCGTTGTAGCTCTGGCCTACTTCCACGGGGGCACAGGCACAGGGCCCAGCCCTTGGGAAGCTCTTGGTCCAGTGGCCTCAAGGGGGTGAGTGGGGACACAGGGTGGCTGGAACCTGCTCATGCCAGGTGTTCACAGAGCGGATCAGAGCTGAGCTCACAACTGGACACCTTGAGTGCAGAGAAGGCGGCCTTGAGCAGCGCTGTGCGGCAGCAGGTGGCTGACCTGCTGGCCGCCCAGCACCTGGTGCGTGAGAAGGAGGCGGCACTGAGCCTGCAGCAGCAGTGTGCAGAGCAGGAGAGAGCTGAGCTGCAGGGCCGGCTGGCCACCAAGGTGGGCTCCCAGGGACAGCTGCACTGAGTCCCGTGGGCACAGAAACCCACGGAGCCAACGAGCCGGGGTTCTCGCTGCCTTCACAGGGCTGTGCATCCTCATACTCCCAGAATGTTCTCACCACTCCAAAGAGAAACCCCTTCCTCAGAAGAGTCACCCCATGCATTCAGTACCTTGCTCCTTTGTCCGGCGCCGGCGTCGCGTCGGTGGGGCGCACTGCGTTTCGCTTGTCCATCAGCGGAGGCCCTTTCGGGATGCTCCGCTCTGGGGCGTGTCCGTGTGCACGACGCTGCGCACGCGTGTCCCCTCCGTGTGGAATTGCTGAGTTGCGCCACAGCTTTAACTCTGGGGGAACTGCCTGCCTGAGCGTTGTCCAAAGTGGCCGCCCTCTTTCGCTCCCCACTTCCTGCGTCTTCGCTGGCAGCCTCTGTGCTGTCTGAGGTGCTGTGGAGGAGCGTGTCTGACAGCCCCGGGGCACGCGTCTGCTCCGACCCTTGGCCTCCTGAGCATTTCGCCCCACTCTTGAGGGAGCAGCCCAGGCAGCGGGGGCAGAACGGGGCTTCCCCTCGGCCTCCCCCGTGTCGGGGTCTCCCAGCGGCCCCTCCCTGCCCCACCAGGAATCCCAGGAGCAGGGGCTGCAGCAGAGGCTCCTGGATGAGCAGTTCGCTGTGCTCCGGTGCACGGCGGCCGAGGCCCAGCGCATCCTGCAGGGCGCCGTGGACAGACTGGATGACCCTCTGCACCTGCGCTGCACCAGCGCCCCAGGTGGCGTCTCCTGCCCCTCTCGCCCAGCAAGGCTGCTCAGCCAGCCTGGAGGCGCGGTGGCTGTGGGGCTGCAGCCGGGCTCTGCCTCACCGCCACCCTGTG
This sequence comes from Solenodon paradoxus, assembly GCA_004363575.1. NCBI lineage: Eukaryota > Metazoa > Chordata > Mammalia > Eulipotyphla > Solenodontidae > Solenodon > Solenodon paradoxus. The sequence goes on along the minus strand of RJWH01007812.1, from coordinate 4,180 downwards.
CTTGCAGACTACTTGGTCAGCAGAGCCCAGGCTGCCCTGGACGCCGTGAGCGCCCTGGAGAAGGGCCATGCCCAGTACCTGACCTCCAGGACAGGTGAGATTGCAAGACGGCAACCACCTCTTTAGGAAGCCAAGTAGGTTCCCCCCACTCGTCCCAACCTGGGAGCCCACCCGCCCAACCCAGTGGACGTGGGACCCGACTTTGTGACCCCCTCTGCTGCTTCATCGCTATGTGACGTTGGCCTAGCATCTTCTCTCCTCTGATCCTGCTTCACCTGGGCACAGGTGCCTGGTTTGGTGGTGGCTGCATCAGGGTCACCTTGCTTTCTTCCTCCACAGATGCCTCTGCCCTGGTGGCGGCCCTCACCCAGTTCTCCCACCTGGCTGCAGACACCATTGTCAACGGTAGCGCCACCTCCCATCTGGCCCCCACCGACCCTGCTGACCGTAAGTGGCCCTGAGCAGCGAGTGACCCTCAGCGCCTGGGTCATGGGGGGGTTCTTGGTGGTGAGTGGGGAAAGAGGACTGAAGACAGGCCCTGGCTCTGCCCCTGGCTGGGCCCTGTGTGCTGGGGCTCCCCTCACAGTCCTCCCCCGCAGGCCTGGTGGACACCTGCCGTGAGTGCGGGGCCCGGGCGCTGGAGCTCATGGAGCAGCTGCAGGACCGGCAGGCTCTGCTGCAGGCCCAGCCTGGCCTGGTGCGCGCCCCTCTGCAGGGCATCCTTCAGCTGGGCCGGGTGAGTGTGACCGGGTCTGGATGGGCGGGGGTGTCCCTGGCTTCTCTGTACCCTATTCCCACCCCGAACCCCAAGGGTTGTTGGGGTCAGATCCACCCTGACACCTGGGTGCTTCTCCCCTAGGAGCTGAAGCCCAAGAGCCTAGATGTGCGGCAGGAGGAGCTCGGGGCCGTGGTGGACAAGGAGATGGCAGCCACATCTGCAGCCATCGAAGACGCTGTTCAGAGGATCGAGGTGAGGACCGTGAGGCTGGACCCCCAGTTACTGTAGGAGCCCTGCTTTGGCCTCTGGGCAAGGAAGCCTCTGCAGTCAGAGCTGGGAGAGCGGGAAATGTCCCTGGCTCCCCTGCTCTCAGCTGTGTCTCTCCTACATGGTGGATCCAGGCTGGCGTCCCCTCTCCCGCTCCCGCTTCTCCCCACACCCCCATCTTCCTGTCCTGCTCATGGTTTGTCATTGGCCTAGGACATGATGAACCAGGCTCGCCACGCCAGCTCTGGGGTGAAATTGGAAGTGAATGAGAGGTGAGCCCCTCTTGCGCCAGACCCCTACGTGAGGTGCCTTCCCCACAGCACCCCCGCCCAGACTTGGGGTCCTGCCCTCCTCACTGCCAAGTCCTCCAGAAAAATCTGGGAAGAGCAGAGCACACTCCGCCCCTTGCCCCACTGAGTCTTCCTCCCAGAGTCGGTCAGGCCCCCCAGCTCTGGGCCACACCTTCTCTCACCCTTCTCCCGCCAGGATCCTCAACTCCTGCACAGACCTGATGAAGGTGAGTGGCTGGCTGAGACCCTGGGGCTGGCTCTGGACTCGGAGGGCTGGCCTGGAAGTGACATGCTTGGTCTTGGCAGGCCATCCGGCTCCTGGTGATGACGTCCACCAGCCTGCAGAAGGAGATTGTGGAGAGCGGCCGGGTGAGCTAGGTGGCCGCTGGGCTGGTGGCTTGTTCCCAGCTGGGCCAACTACTACAAGGGGCTTGACCCCAGAGTCCTCTTCGTCCCAAGTATGTCATTTAAGCCAACCACAGGCATGAGGTGCCTGCAATGCTGGGACAGCCCGCTTCGCCTGCACACAACATGCTTGGGAACCAGCTGACTCCCCCACAGGCCAGGGTGCCTCCTTGTGGTGGGGCAAGGAGAGCCTTTGTGTCATCATTGACTGCCCTCTGCCCTCCTGTCGCCACTAGGGGGCAGCCACGCAGCAGGAATTTTATGCCAAGAACTCTCGGTGGACAGAAGGCCTCATCTCTGCTTCCAAGGCCGTGGGCTGGGGAGCCACGCAGCTGGTGTATGTCGCCCCAGGTGGGGGGCAGCAGGGGGCGTGGTGCTTAGTCTGGGGAGGGAAGAGGGGGTGGTGGGCTGTCCGTGGGTTCCGAGACACAGGCCTGCCGGTGCTGCCCACAGGGAGTCTGCTGACAAGGTGGTGCTGCACATGGGCAAGTACGAGGAGCTTATCGTCTGCTCCCACGAGATCGCGGCCAGCACGGCTCAGCTGGTGGCTGCCTCCAAGGTGAGACCGCGCCCACTGTGGGCCCAGGTGCCGGGCCGCATGCGGGCTTAACTCCTGGAGGTGGCTGACAAGCTGCACCTGCCGGAGACCATGGGTGGCAGCCAGCAAGCTGCCCCGTTGACCAGCCCCTGTCCCCAGGTGAAGGCAAACAAACACAGCCCCCACCTGAGTCGCCTGCAGGAGTGCTCCCGCACCGTCAACGAGATGGCCGCCAACGTGGTGGCTTCCACCAAGTCAGGCCAGGAGCAGATCGAGGACAGAGGTGAGTGCCGGGACGCTGATGGGGTGTTTGGGGAGAGTGCCCAGGGCACCCAGTCACTGACCTGCCCTGCCTCCTCCTCCTGGCCACAGATACCATGGACTTCTCTGGCCTGTCCCTCATCAAGCTGAAGAAGCAGGAGATGGAGACCCAGGTAGGGCCCCAGCTTCTAAGTGTATATGGGTGCCTCCCAGCTTGACCCACTGGGAAGGTGGGGCCTCCTGAGGGAGGCCATGCTGTTGACGGCTGTGGGGGCTGCAGGTGCGCGTCCTGGAGCTGGAGAAGACACTGGAGGCAGAGCGCGTGCGGCTGGGGGAGCTGCGGAAGCAGCACTACGCGCTGGCTGGGGCGGTGGGCACGCCCAGCGACGACGAGCCCAGCAGGCCCAGTGCTGCCCTCCGTAGTGGGACCTCCAAGAAGCCCCCCCTGGCTCAGAAGCCCACTGTGGCCCCCAGGCAGGACCACCAGGTGCCAAGCATCAGCACTGGGACAGGGAGGGGGCCTGGGGATATGGGCCTCTGCTCCCAGGTCGGAGGGGCACGCGGCCTTGGGAGAGTCAGAGACTGCTGACAAGCAGGAACAGGAACGCTGCCCCAGCTCATGAGAGCATGGCGGGCAGCAGGCCAAGGACAGGTGGGGTGCAGGGGAGCTGGGCTAGTCCTGTTCACTGAGCTCCCCACCTCTGATTCCTGCAGCTCCACAAAAAGGATGGTGTCGACCAGCTCAGCTTGTGAACTAGGCCCTGCGGGGTCCCGTGGCCGCCCTGACTTGGCCCCAGAGCCTGAGGGGCCAGCAGATGGCAGCAGTTCCCTGCCCCAAGGCCTGATCCGTGTCCCCAGGGATCTGGGCTGCCTGGGCACGCGCGCGCGCGCGCGCACGCACACACACACACACACACACACACAACCCCGCCATTCTGGACACAAGTCTAAATTTGCAGAGCAGCCAGGACCCAGCAGACCTGAGCCACGGCCCTCCAGGCACTAGATGGACATTTTAATCTTCTGAGTTAATGTTCTGGGTTTGTATTCCACACACTGGGAAACTGGGTGGGGACTCCCCCACCTTTCAGACTCAGTGTCGTAGGTCAGAACCAGTAGGAAGAACATGTCTGGGCTGGCACTTCGGGACTCGGGCAAGACATTCCGTGTTGTGGCCTTACTGGGGCACTGATTCCATGGAGACAGGCCTGGCAAGCCCAGAGCGGCCACCAGCTGTGGTCTTGCCCTGGGGCATCGGTGCTGGGAGTGCTGAGGAGGACCTTGTTTGGGCCAAGGCAGCGGGTACTGCAGCCAAGCCCCTCCAGGGGCCAGCTGCCACCTTCGCTTCTGGTCTTGGTTCCAGCTAGATTCTGTGGTGACCTTCCTTTTCATTCCCCTGGGATGTCGTGCCAGCTAGAGGCTTAGTTCTGAGGCCCCCACTTCCGGGGGCTTAGCCCCTCCAGCTCAGCCAGAAAAAGCGGGGATCAAGCCACCATCCACAGATCAAGGATCCTTGTGTTGTTGCCTAAGCTAGAGGCTTCTCCCAAGCCCAAAGAGGCCTGGCTTAGCCTTCCCCGCGGAGGGTGTGAAGGCCTGAACCCCTGCACAGCACAGCTCCGGGCGTGGCTGGGAGGTAGGGACCAGGCTGAGGAAAGGGCCAGTAGTTGGACCAGGTAAATACCCTCCCCCCCTTCTGTGCTT